>SDEE01000187.1:0-73834 GCA_004126415.1 Candolleomyces aberdarensis
GATCTGAAGCGGCGCCATCCGGCTAATGTACTAAACCCTAATCTCTGGTATGTGGCAGCGCGCCTCTAAGTCGGCAGTCCTCGAGCAGACCCCAACTCTCGTGAACCCAAGAGTAGTGTACTCTTGTAATTATCTTTCGTGCCACGCGAGGTAGCTTAAGACTAGTAGGGCTTTGTAACATAGAGATTTGATTAGACACGACCGTGCAATGAATTAGGTATGATTATTCAATAAAAGGGTGTTTATTCGCAAAAAAGCGAACACGGTCGTATCATCGGTACGAGGCTTTAGGTCAGATGCTCTTGACAAATCAGCGCCTGGACAAGTTGGCGGCTGCCAGGGTAGATTTTATCCGGAAGGAACTTCTCAACCCTGCCTGGATGATACCTTTACCTGTTGCTGAAACTGTCCAGCAAGGCCAGGTACTGCAGGAGGTGGATGGCGAGTGGGAGACAGTAGATGCAGCTTGGACAGAGTTTGTGGAGGGCAATGTGACCCTTGCTCGTCGACATGGTAAGTCAGCTTCAGTATTTGGATGCCCAGCTTATAATTAACACAAGCTTTGATGATTTAGTATGTGGCAAAGAGTACCCCAAAACAATCCTGAAGCTGGCAAACCATGTCCATCAACCCAATCTCCCCGAACTTACGCGCTGTTTTCTATATGATCAGCTACACCCCACTCCAACCCAATCAGACTTCGATGAGGATGAGGATCACCAAGGTACTGGCCGACTACAAAGCGCAGCACTCAACGTGCCTCTCGATGCCTGCCCGCTTATCTCTGGCCGAATTCGCGTATACCATTCCGCTGTTGCAACTTTTTATGCTCCCAGCAACAACTCTGGTTGGCGCGGCATGAAACGGGAGCGTATTCGGTCAGTACCATCGTGGAGGAATCAAGGAGAGCACCGGGATTGCGCGCTGGTTGTTGTGGATGAATCAAAACCAGGGCTCAAGGGGATGGGGGTTGTTCGGGTGCAACTGCTATTCTCGTTCATGTATGGTGCCAAAACTTACCCATGTGCCCTTGTCGACTGGTTCAAAACTTACGGTAGGACACCCGATCCTGTAACTGGACTCTGGAGGGTGGTCCCCGAATTCAAGCATGATTGCCGTGTATAAAGCGTGATTCATCTTGATTCACTTTTGCGCGGTGTCCACCTCCTTCCTGCCTTTGGTTCTAGCTTGATGCCGCTGCACTTTAACCGTGAGGATACCTTAGATGCATTCGCCTCCTACTATGTAAATAAATATGCTGATCATCATGCTCATGAAATTATATATTAGTTTTCGGTCTATCTTTTGTTTGTTTGACAAGGACAAGGGGTGCCGGAGGGTGTGTGACAATGTCACATTAGTCACATGTAACATTGATGATTGCGCCGGCGTATCGTTCCTCTTTCTTCCTTTCCGCTATCTCTCTCCTAACTCACCAGCCTTTGTTCTTCAGTTGAGTGCGCTAGCCACGTTCTCTGTCCTGCCTATGGTGCTCTACCACTTGCTTACACCCTCCTGCGCAAATAACCAGACCCAGGCTCATTTCCGGGCCCTCTGGGTTGCCATCAAGTTGACTCAAGCCTCACTCGCAATCAGGGCGATACAACCTTTGATACTCTTTTAGTTTGTTTCAAGGAATCTTTTATAGGTGCGTGAACCAGTGGTCTCATTCAGCTTCCCATTGACACCCCATTTGGTGCATCGCTGCCGATACCATGGTCCCCGGCTTCTTGGATGTGACCGCACACTTGAAGCTACTCCCTTTGCTCTCCCCTTTGGCCGCTGGCCACCTGCTGCCTCCTAAATTGATAAATGCGCCTGCTGTTGCCGCATTGGTCCTCTGGATGTTGCAGGAATTAGACTTGGAGGATGCTGGGACCACCGAATCAAAGGAGAAGGCCCAGGATTCTGATATCATTACGGGTTCAGGTTTAGGTTTTCGGGTGGAAGGGCACAGGAAGAAGTATGAGGAGCTCAATGGAGAGCTGCAGTTGGCGCATCTCATGCTTTCTGCCTGCTCTTCGGCCTTTAGGCTTCAATCAAGTGTGGTAGTTTGCCTCAGGGATCTGCTTGTGGAGCATGATATCAAAATACCGGCGCATTTGGATTGGTTGACAACGGATTTTCAGCAGCACCCTCCCCTCTCTGCCATAATTCCGACTCCTTGGCCCCTTCAAGTTAATCATTTGCTGTCAGTTTCTCTGTTTTACTACGGTTCATCTCATATTCATTTTGTGCCTTTGCCTTACCTTCAACAACTCTATCATATGTGCTACCACCTCTGTTATACCAACTTTTACCTGCTAGATATATCTTATCGCATCATATTTCATTATATGTATTATCTACAAGTATTCAACAAGGGTCACTATTCAACTATCCATTTTGTAAATGCTATTTTTTCTAGGCTACTAGAGCTCAGGATTTCATAGTAACTGTAGCAATCATAGTGATTTCTAGCTACGGCTAGTGGTGCTAGCAAGTGGCCGTTTTGCTGATGACTGATGATGTTAACAAACAGGTGAAAAGCTCCATGACAGTGATACACCACTTGCATATACACCCTCTAAAATTCACAAATATGTTTGTTAAATTTGCAAACCAACTTAGATAAATATACAGATCTTCTAGAAGTACGGGAAACATAAGGGTTGAGTATCCTTAATTGCCAACTAAGCAGACTCTCTAAGAGAACATGATATAGTCAAGTACAACAGTTTGGCGATGGCATTTTAAGGTTCATGAAGGTCTCGCAAACACATCTGAAAGAACTAAGATAACAGTTGATACTTAACTGGTATGCCTGACCTGGCAAGGTACAATACTAGAGGGAGTTGTGCACACTACAAGGGAATTTGCCCTGACATTCACTAAGCAGAAGTCTTTATGAAGTGGCTGGTGGCTTCAAGAACTGGATGGAGGATCTGCTAAGTCAATAGACATTGGCCTTGCCTGATTTGGAAGGCAATGGACTTAGCAATCAGTCTCAAGAAGCTTGACCAAAGTTCGCGAACCTGGGCAGAAAACCAGAACAAGAGAATAATGTTGATGTGGTCATTAATCCAGGGCTCAGTCAGCCCATCCAAAGCCAAGAGAGAGAGCAGGTCAGCAGGATAGTAGAGCAGTATGGCTTGGTGGAGTCAAGCAACCAAAACACAGATCAGATGACTAGATTAGGTTCACAAACAGAAGGACTTGTTCTCCAGGAGCAATCTCTGACGGTTGACCATGCGGACTCAATAACAGCTGCGTCCAGAACAGATTCTTGAAAGGTCTGAACTGTGTTCCAAAGTTTAAGATGCAACTCTCGGCCTTCTATACCCACATGTGATTGTTTCTTTTCTCTCTCTCAGTCTCTACTTTTGCCAAACAGTGATTATCTAAATATAAGCTTTGATATTTTGTCTAGAATTGACATAGCGGTAGCTAGTGTGTGTATTTTGCTTTGGAACAGTTGTTCCTGGAATCTATGAGAGCCTTCAGTTATCTTTCAAGAATGTGTTTAAGTTCACAAAGTCAAAGGATTGTGTTGCTTAAAGTTGTTCACTTTGAAATTGCTTAAGACTGTGTTTGCTAGTTTGTGAAGTTACTCGCTGTATTGAATCCAAACCTGTGTGTTTGCTAAGTTAATTTATGAAGTGTATTATTGTTGCTGATTGAGCCCTAGCTCCCCCTTGAACTTGTGATTGCCTGGAAAATATTCTAGAAGCTTCTGTCACTTTGACTTAGAGCTTTTGCTATACCCTCTGCCTGCCCTCTATCTTTTCTAAGATATTTGGTGTGTTGTTTTGTGTTGGTGTTAGTGTGTGTTTTGTTCTATAGTCTTGTGCTTTAGAGAGCCCTAGTTTGCTACCTGCACTTCAATGGACAATGTGTCTGAGAATTGTGAGAATATCCTGCCAACTCCATCTTGTGGTGTTGGACCCCCAGACCATCCAGCCCCCTTGCCACAAGTAGAGATGCCAATAGTGGTAGGCCTTTATTCATCTTCTGACACTTGTGTTCAGCAGGCCATTGCTTCACCACAGTCATATTGTACAAATCAGACAAGATTGATTGGTGCATCAGTGCACTAGGGTACAAGTACCCAAGTACAGGAGTCCTCAGAATCTGTGCAGGTGATTAACAACTTTTTGCTTCAGATTACACAGCTTCAACCTCCATGCCATCTTGTAACTGGGCAGACAATGCAACAGATGTCCGGTTTTTTATGCAAGCATTGTACACAAGTGCAGAGCCAGCTGATAAGCCAGGGCCAGACAACAAATACATTTGATTTCTAAGCCTAAGACACCCTTTGTTGGTTGTTGCTTGTGCACATAAGTGATATTCACCACTCTATATAAATTATCTTTGACTGAGTCACACTGTGCCTTTTGATCTGTTTGTTCAAAGAGCATATTTTGAACAAACCAAATGCAAGGGTTGACATTGTCTGCAATCTGCAATCCAAATGTCCATGCTGAAAAAATTTGAATTTGCATTGCATATGTTCTGCCTCCTTCTGCCACCACTAAACTTTGCTCAATATGTGTTCAATGTAGGCACATTCAACCCAAACTATAAACAAATTCATTCCTTGCACCTGATTTGCTCAATATGTGTTTATTGACCAAACACATCAAAAACTGCAGTGTCAATCCACAGTGATAAATGGAAGACATGGAATCATATAAATGGCATCATGATTACATATTGTGCTTATTTGAAGAAAGAACATTATGGTTTGTATATTTTAACTGTGATCCTGAAGAACCTCAAGGGAGCTTGCAAGCTTGCTGCATTTATGGGTAATGATCTGCTGAGTGGATGTGATTTGTCCCAGAAGGAGAAAGTCCTGTACTCAAAGGAGCATTTCTCTTTACTTCTCATGAAATGGATTGTTGTGAACAACTAGGTGATTTGTTACCCAACAAGTTTTGTGATGTACAACTAACTATCTCCTTAGTTGTTGAATGTTGTTGAATGTGAGGAGTTTAGAGAACTTCTTCTGTTTCTTGGCAATGGAAAGCTAGACGATGAGAATCTTCCTCATCATACTAAACTGGTCACAATGAACATGCACAGCAATGCAAGTACACAAGGGGGCTCTTTGATTTGGTGGACATGTCTCTTTTACTGTTGACTTGTGGACCAACCCAAATCTTAATCTTTTCATGGCAGTTACAGCTTATTGGTGCACCAAAAATGACTGTAGAGACCTTGAATACTACTCTGGATTAATTGTGTTCCACTACAATCTTGGAAGTCATAGTGGGGAGGATCTCTGTCAAATGTTTGTAAAGATCATTGACAATTATGGATTAGTTGGGAGGGTAAGCATGGGATCTTACTATCCTAAATACTCTGATAGGCACTGACAACAACAATAGATCAGACTAATTGCCATGGACAACAATACTTTCATGACAGTGTTGGAAAATGAGCTAAGCTGTTGCAAGATCAATTTCTGCAGTGACAGAAATAGAATTCAGTGAGTAGATTTTTGCTTAGCACTTGTTTGATGCCTGTGATGTCATTCTTCCTGTTGGGCTGATAGGATTGTGCAACATAGCTACTTCCTCCATGTACTAGATTTAGAATGTGGGGCTATTCTCAACACTTTGAAAAGGGTCTCAGCAGAGCTTGAGAAGTTGCTCAAGTGGGGCAAATACTGTTTGGCCTTGGCTGTGGACATCATTGGAAAGTGTTGAGGTTTCATTTTTGCTTGCTGATCATCCTCAAAATGCTGCAGCAGCTTCCAAGAGACAATTGTTAAAGGCAATAAAAAAGGCTACTGGGCTGGAAAGGTCAAGTTTCCGTATGAAGGGGACAACCCTGACCAGTTGTGACCTTTGCAGCTTCTGCACAATTGCAAGACACAATGGTCATCAGTGTTTCTAATGATTGGTTGCTATCTATATCTGCTTCTGGTGAGTTATATTTTAACTGCATTTGCATACATCAATCTCAAAGACAAAAATAGATAATTCAACTTTTCATTGTGCAAAATCCCAAGCTGTGCAATCATGCAATGAGCAAAGATGAAATCAAGGTGTTCATTGACATCCATTAAATTTTTGGGGTTGCACACAAAGCCCAAGAGCTATTTTCTGCCAAAAGGACACTAACCCTTTCCATTGTGTTCCCAGCATATGAAACTCTTGTTAAGAAGTGGAAAGCCCTTCAAACAACAATTCTAGAACTTTCCTATTTAGATTGAAAAATGCATGGCTGAAGGTATACATACCCCTTCACATTGGCCAAGTTTACTCATGAGCCTTGAATAGCCCTCAATCCAGCAAAATTCAGCTGGTTTGAGGAGGACTTGTCAAATTTTGAAAGGTGTGGTAGCACAGCAAAGAATTGGTTTGTCAAGCTTCTGATTCTGAGCTCAACTTGTATTTTCAACAACAGTAATTAGATGCTCAAATATCAAAAGGCCTGTTGTGAGAAGGGTTTATCTACCACTCTGAGACAAGCCACCACAACTGGATCAGCAGCATTTGCCATGCTAACATCCAGCTTTACAGGTTTGCAGAACCTCAACACTACCATTTGGAGATCTGCAAGCCAGCCATTTATATAAATACATTTTGGTAGCTGAATGACTAGATAGTTACAGAAGCTTACAGAAAGTATTAGAAATTAACCGGAAACACACAAAGTGCATAGAAGAAAAGGAGGGCTTCTAAAGATGCTAAAGGTGTATCTGATCAAACTCAGGCTTTCAAGTTTGATTGGTAAGCTTGAGGTTTGATTAAGTCTGGTAATCCAAGTTTATAGTTCTCAGATCATTTAGACTGCTTGGACATTAATCAATAGTCCAACACACTCTGAATTCTCACTTGGGAGCCTCCAGATTTGCAAAACTGCTTTAGTTACACAAAACAAGTCTTGGTAATACATTGTACATGAAATAAAACTATTTAGGAGTTTTCAAGGTTTTCTATACAAAATAAGAGAAACTAACAAATTGAGAAATTTAAGTGAAAGAAGGGAGATTGCTAAGATTAATAACAAGTCTGAGAATGAGCAGTATTTGAGAACCAAATGTATGCATCTTTGAATCAAGAAAAGGACATTTGAGGAACAGTGTGCRAAAAAAAAAGTGGAAGGCAGCACTGATACACCACTTGCATATATGCCCTCTAAAATTTGCAAATCTGTTTGTTAAGTCTGCAAATCAACTTGTGTAAATGTACAGATCTTCTAAAAGTACAAGAAACATGAGAGTCGGAGTATCCCTGACTGCCAACTAAGCAGACTCTTTAAGAGAACATGATACAGTCAAGTACAATGGTTCAGCGATGGCACTTTAAGTTCATGAAGGCCTCATGAACGTATCCAAAACAACAATAGTCAAGACTTAACTAAGTATGTCCGACTGGTGAAGAGATTGAAAACAGCAAGACAACTAACACCCACACAAACACCCAACACCAACTCAATGTTGAGCCAGGCAAAATGTGTAGTGTATATACTTTTTGTAGTTGTGCCACATCAAAATCAGGGGTGCAAATATGGGGAGCAGTGTAGAGTATTAAGTATTCTCTCTCTTAGACACACTAAAATCCAATCAACCAAGGGGTACTCGATAGTCGTGTTTTTAACCATAAGCTTGGACCTTTAAAACCCTATCTTTCCTTCAACTTAATATCATGCCACACAAGATAAAAATCACAAATCTGGTTGATTGCAAATACAATTAAACACAAATAAAACAGCAGTAATTCTCCAAGGAAAACTATGCTACAAGAGTCTGTTGTATATATATTATTTAGAGCCACACCTGTACTTGGCAGTCCCCCACAAGTCTGGCCAGACTACGGTATGTCCAGTACTTTTTTGGGACCTGTCCAGTAAAAGTCTGGTTTATGTCCAGCATCAGTCCAGTGGATTTCCGGTGGATTTCCAGTGATGTATCTGGCATTAGTCCTATAAGTTTTTTTAACTGAAACTCTGCTGGAACTCCACTGAACTTCCAGTAGAGCTCCAGTAAATTTCCAGTGAGTTTCTTTGACTAAAATTTTGCTCAAATTCCATTGGACTTCTGGTGGAGTTCCAGAGAATTTCTAGTGAGTTTTGTTGACTGAAACTCTTGTGGAATTTTACTAGATTTTTACTTATACATGGAATACTTGAGAGATTACTTTGGCTATAAGCATCAAGATACTTTTTCCAGTCCTTTTAATGAGCTTGGCAAGCTTTAATCCCTGGCACAAAAGAGTTTTTACAGCCAACCACACAGCAGTAGTCTCTATATTCTACAACATGAACATCACAAAATGCTCCACTTCTGGCATTTTCCAAAGCACTGATACATCCTAGATAAGCACAATGCTAAAAAAAAGGTTTTTATTATAATTAATTTATGCAGAGCAAAAAAAAAAAACATTTACTGTGGGTGACATCACTATTCCATCAACTACAATCATTTTAACAGGAGTTGATCATTTGGACCAAACTGAGCTCAAGAAGCTATACAGGCCAATCACCTGAATTTTGATCCGGCTGATGACCTTGACTGAGTCTTACCCTTGTTCATTGCCTTGTCAGAAACGACAGGCAACCAGAGATTCACAGAATGGAACCCTCATTCCTTCTAGATACTGATTTAGACTTGATTTTATTGAGTACACTACTTTTCTGCAATGATTTATGTCCATCATAGTTTTTGTACAGATCTTGTCGACCAAGAACTGCTCTTGCGAAGTCACTTTCCGAGGACAAAGGTACAAAGGTGGGCGGTGGTTGTGGTGTTGCCAATCAGAGTTGTTCATGCGCACAGGAATTTGAACCATGAACATCTGGCCAACTGTATTTGAAGTTATTATTTTTAGAGTTGCAGATTATCTCAAAGCTTTGGCCCAGTAAAAATATGTGTAGGCAGGCCATGATCTCTTGTGCTAATTGGCAGTACCCATTATCCATGCTGTCAACTGAGTTCTTTCTATTGGCAGTGGTGCCCCAAAGTTGCCTTTGGAATATCCCTCCAACTCTGACCAACATTAAATAATGGTCATAAAAAAAGATGTTCAGAATTGAAGCAAATCAAAACTTACAGACAAGTGTTGTTTATTTTTGAATTAAGGAAAATTGTTTTAACCTAAAGCAAAAGAAAGACAATCAATAAAAAATTGAGAAGTGTAAGGTCCTGAGGGCTCAATAGCCTCTGCATGGCTGCTGTGATCAGGGTCCTTTCTTTTTTTTCTATGCTGAAGCTGGAGTCTTATTAAAGATGTTTTCCCATTTGTAACCTTCTTTAACACAGAGCTCAGAGATGCCAATGATCTTGCAAATTTGAAACACATCCTGTAGGAGTGGGCTTAGTGAAGACCTTGTGTAGCCAGTTGAAACATATTCCAATCCTAATCCATAGTGGGGTTGCTGTTATTGCAATGAGGAGGCAGGTTGATTCGTAAAAACTAATAGCACTGTAGAATGCACAACCTTTGCTGCAAAAGTCATGGACTTTGTCAATCCAGGCAGTGGTTAAGAAAAGTCAAGCACTTATTTCCTCTGTCTTTATGGTTGGTCTACAGATCTGTGTTGTCTAGGTTTGATTTGAATACGAGTTGTGGCTTGAAAATTGAATGACTAAAATATGGTTGGCATGGTCTTAGAATTGATAAAGATGAAACTCACAGCCTGGCCACAAATAACAATGTGGAAAATGTGATCCTATTTCAATTGCTGAAAATGCTCTTTTTAGAATGCAGTGACATAGTTTTGGTTGGAAAGAAGAATGAAAATGTTGACAGCACTTGGTTGCAAGAAGGTGTTAATTTCCTGAACAACCTGCTTAACAAAAAATTTGAGTATGCCTATGAGATGGGNAAAAAAAGGTTTGTTACATCTCCTTTTTTCATAAAAAACACTTTATCAATTGAAAAAAGGACAAGCAATTGATGAGTAGAGAGGTGTAAAAGCCACTTATGTGGGCGACCAATCTCCACAAGCAAGAATTAGCTGTGATTTATGCCCACTGTTGACTTAGTGCAGATTAGACCTGGAGCAGAGCGGGATCAGATATAATTTATGCCTACTGTTGACTTGATACAGACCAGACCTAGAGCAAAATGGGCTTGGGCATAAATCACATCCACTGCCAATCTGGTGCAGACCAGACTCAGCAGTGTAAAAGCAGGTGTAAATTATGCCCACAGATTACTCAATGCATGTATAGCATGATGCACGGCCTGCACTTGCAAACGTGACAGGTATAGCATCAGGCATAAATTATGTCCATAGTGTATCTGTTATGACTCGGGACTTTGATTCCGGACTATGGCTATGTAATGTACTAGTACGAGCTTAGTAGCTAATGTAGTAC
This sequence comes from Candolleomyces aberdarensis, assembly GCA_004126415.1. Classification (NCBI taxonomy): domain Eukaryota; kingdom Fungi; phylum Basidiomycota; class Agaricomycetes; order Agaricales; family Psathyrellaceae; genus Candolleomyces; species Candolleomyces aberdarensis. The sequence continues at coordinate 10,316 of SDEE01000187.1, forward strand.
TTTTTTTTTTTTCCTTTTTACTGTACTAATATGATGGACCTCTTGTTTCATAGTAGCTGCACTTTGATATCGCACAGCTAATTACTATTAATCATTACATTATTTATGGACTGTTTTATAGTAGCTGCACTTTGATACCACACAGCTACTAATATTGGACTATAACAGACACTTAGTATATAAAGCTCATATGATGTATTTAGCTCTTTAGCTTGTTCTAAAAGAATTTACCAAGTCTTAAAGCCAAGTATCCTTCGCTAGCTTATACTGGTATTCACCTACAACATCACGCCTCTACCAACTAACCGCTTCTTGCTTAACTTCACTATTGCTTGAATAACTTGCAATCCTTGTAATCCTTGCCATTACAAGACAAGAATACTTGTTGACAAACAATACCATCTTCCGGCTCAAGAACTCTTCAACTTTTTCCCACAACTTGATCCTTTCACCAAGGAATGCTTCCCAAACGATACAAGCAAACACTATGATCCCACTTCTAACTTCTATTCCCTCATAGCTATTGCTGTCTATTGCTAGTCTATGCTAGTAGTCTTCTACGTTCAACGACCCACAGTAACCCCTGGACATATCCGAACAACTATCATCTTTAAACAATAACGCTTCGTCAACGGAAGACCCCAATATTGCACACTTGTCAATGAAGACTTTTGCCAACCAATTTGATAGGCTGTCAAGTGGAACAACCAATTCTTTCCCCACTTCCTCCATGCTCGACAACTACAAATCAACAATCAAACATCTCACTTGAATATATTGGCATATTCCCAATGACATCATCATTCTATACAACTCATTTTGACAATGGTGTACTACAATTTAACTTGAACTTTGATCTTTAAAGGATCAATGGCGTAACAGTATCCAGTCACTAGAAGCACAGAAATCAAGAGAAACTCACATATGATTGAGGGTACATGTTTCATTTTTCTTGACTACATGACTACCATGGGTGGACAAGCATGTGTTCCTTGGCCTCTCAATGAAGGAAACAACACCCAATGCTCAACTCTGGCTCTTTGAAACTCCAGGCTCCCTCTAATTCTATATCTTTACCCTTCCTGCTGTTCCAGTGGTACTGCCAGAGCCTGTTCTTGCTCCCCAACATGTCCCACCTCATATGGACAACTGGAACCAGGAGATCCATCTCATGCAGTTGCAGACAGTGATGACAGTGACAACAACCTTATTGGTTACACAGAAGTCCATGCAGCTCAAGTGGGCAAAGATCCAAGGACATTCAAGTGGGCTATGGCTTCGCCTCAAGCACAGCAATGGGAAGCAGCAGATGCTCACATTCATTGCCAATGGAATCTGGGAGCTTGATGCCTTCTGAAGAGAAGACTATTCCATTTAGTTGGATTTTCAAGACTAAATGGACATCTCAAGGGTGATATCAAGCATTACAAGGTGTTGAGGGTAGTTGATCTTGGTGTATTTCTTGAATACATGGGCTCCCTACTTATTATGAAATTCAAGTGAACGATCGAGAATATGAGAGTGGAGGGAGCTATTAATCGAATATTTAGACTTAAGAATCTTGATCAGCGTAAGGTGTTGATCAAGGTTCACGGATTCAAGCAGCGCAGGGCAATGCTAGAATTATAGCAAGTTGTATATCGAAAAGTGGTTGTATTTTCCTATCTAAAATCCTTTCCTCCATACTAATTGTATTACAAGTACTAGAATCATTGAGAAACACAAGGAATCAAGTAGAAGATGATAGAACTTAGCAGAAGTAAAGAGAACCAGCTTGAAGACGGAAGCAGTCTCCAGCGCTGATGTGTTGATGCATGTCAGCGCTTATTGCCAAGCGCCCCAGTTGTAACTGATTTGCGGCGGATTGGTCCAATCAGCTTTCAGTGCGTGCTGGGGGGTTTTGACTTTGAGTCCAGCAAAGTCGAACAATTCACAATACTTGTAATTGAGAGAGTCCAAGATTAATAGTACATAGATGTCAACAAAGAAATAGATGTTTGAGTGTTTATACATGATTTTCTAGTTAAAAAAGGGGAAAAAGATAATAAAGGGTCTTCAAAGGGATAAAGGACGACAAGTCTGCTTCTCAAAGGTTAACCAAAAGTAAAGGAGATATGAAGGTACTCACAACACAAGGGCAGAGTTGTTGTGAAAGAGCATTCACAATGTCTTGGCAATGACTATGTACTCCCCCACATTCCTTGCTGCTACTCTGCGCACTACTCTAACCACTGCAGGCATCAAGGACATGGAACTTTGCTCTGTGGATATCTTGGCTGCATTCCTAAATGGAGACCTGGAGGAAGTCATCTACATGCGTCAGCCCCAGGGATTCCATGAAGTAGTGTGCCAACTCAAGCAAGCAGCCAGGCAATGGAACAAGAAGCCTGTGCTTCTCAAGCTTGGTTTCACACATTTGCAGTCAGATTAGTTGGTTTACATCTACACCAAGGGCGAGGTATGCATTATTATGCCTGTCTGCATTGATGACATCACCCTTGCATCCAAGCACACTGCTCTACTTGATCAGACCAGCCTGGACCTCTCCAAACACTTCAAATTGCAAGGGTTGCTGCAACCCAGTCAAATCGTGCATCCTCAGACTCAGGAGGAGATTGACTACATGTGCACTGTTCTCTACCTCAGTGCAGTTTGGTTCCCTCAATTATGCTGTTGGCTATATGTTGGCTGTTTCAGCTCCAATTGCAGACCTCACCATTGGGCTGCGGTCAAGTATCTCTTTCACTATCTTAAGGGCTCCATGGACTACAAGCTCAGCTACAGTGAAAAAGAAACTCTTGACACTTATTGTAATGCCTCCCATGGTGATTGCTTTGACTCTGGACACTTAACAGATGGATATCTGACTGTGATGAGTGGAGGAGCTATTGGGTGGTCAAGCAAGCTACAGCCCATTGTTGCACTTTCTAGCACCAAGGCTGCAAAAGAGATCTTGTGGATGCGCAACATCCTGCACAAGTTTGGCTTCCCCCAGCATGGTGCTTCACCCCTTCATATTGACAACCAGTGCGCTATCAGTTTTAGCAGGAATCCAGATTACTTTGGACAAATGAAACATCTTGATTTGCAATTCTTCTGGCTTTGAGATACTGTTAAAAAAGACACTGTCACTCCAGTTCACACTGCAGTTTTTTATGTGTTTGTTCAATAAGCACATATTAAGCAAATCAGTTGCAAGGAATGAATTTGTTTACAGTTTGTGTTGGATGTGCCTACATTGGGCACATATTGAGCAAAGTTCAATACTGGCAGAAGAAGGCAGGACACATGCAATGCAAATTTGAATTTTTCTAGTCTGAACATTTGGATTGCAGATTGAAGACAATGTCAACCCTTGCATTTGGTTTGTTCAAAATGTGCTTCCCAAACAAACACATCAAAAACCACAATGTCACATTCCTGGCATTGAGCAACCTGAATTATGATTGACTTTAGACAACAGTTATACGCTGCCATGCACACTGCCTGGCAGCACTGTCTTGAAAAAAAGCATGTAGAGTAAGGCTGGTGGTATCAGCAACAAGCTTTTCAGATCCTCATTTTTATCAACATGAACATGGCAAATGTCTTAAGGAGTTAGAAGAGCTTACAGAGAAACACTATCAGGTCCATGATTGTGTGCCTTCAAAGAAGGTAGAGAAGGACCTTGTTTTGATATTCCAATATGTTTCACTGAGCTCAATATCTGTCCTACAGTAATTTTGCCATAATTGTATTGTAACATAATCAATATCTGACATTGTAGTGTTTGATCGCATCCAGCATTTTGAGGATTTTTTATTTGCCATGGTATGGTCATGATTAATAAGTCCAACATGGTAGTTTAGATCAAATCATTGGTACTTTGGCTAGTGGGTCAATTTGGTCTTATTAATGCAGGAAAACCAATTGGATTCAGTTGGAGTTTCCATTATCAGGCAAGAGTCTTTATGCAAAGTTGCCTTAGCAGACATGTCTTTTGTGTTATTTATTCTCAATCACCATGTTTATTTGTCTTCTTGTGCATGGTTCCTCAAATGCAATAATACTTACTCTTTCCATCCATGCTACTCCTTTTCTCATGGATGGAAAATCTCTCTTTTTTATAGAAGTCTTTGTGGCTTGTATTCTGCAGCGGACTGAAAGACCACCAGGTCAAAGCCTGTGCATATGTGCTCAAAAAGTGACCGCTTGTTCTGATTGTGTTAACAGCATCAGAAAAAACAAGGGGCCAAGCAAAAGAGCAGTGAAATAAAGGTAGAAGCATGCTAATAAGAATGTTAACGGATTGTATGGGTACTGTCTGATACTGATAGCCTTGGTGAGCGGTAGCCAGTGTACACTTGGTATAGAGCCAAGTATTGTGAGGCCAGCCCCTGCCACCATAACCAGCTTATGTTCCAAGAGCTAGCATTAGCTTCTTGGCCGGTTTCAGTGTCAGCCACGGTGGGAAGACCTTGAAAAGGACCATTGTGAGCCTGGTGCTTGTTTTAAAAGTTGTTAAAAGGCTACAATCTACATCAAGGTAAAAGATTTTGCACAAAATTTTAGAAATGCAATTGTTGGCAAGATATAAGCCTACCAACCTAACCACAAGTTTCAAGAAATTGCCATTATTTTTGATACCTACAAGTAGTATATAAAAATATTGGTACCATTTAATATTTTGTTTAAAACATTCATTTTTGATTTTGGAAATGAAAAAGTTACAGTTATTTAATACAATATTTTTCCAAGCCTACAACAATAAAATTGGTGGTTTACATAGGTCTTGTAGATAATTAAGATATAATGCATTCAAAAATCAATTTAATTATATATCATTTAAATCTTCATTGGTCTTCTTCTAGATAAAAAGCCTTTTGTTGTTTAGACAACAATTAACTTTCAAGGTAATCAGATAAAATTGAATTGTACTTAAGTTTCCAAAAAAAACAAAATGTGAACAGATTTTTTTTTGCAGCCTGAAAAGTCATGTTTCATTCAGAAGCTACTTGTTGTCACAATTTTCTGTACCCACCTGTTAGTAGGAAGTGACTTTGTGACTGCACTCCTATATGGTTTGATTCACTTTTATCTGCTTTTATCATATCTTATCGCCATCTAATTGTTATCTCATCACATGACTGTGTAGAGCTTATTTAAACTGTAGATCTGCATCCTGGATGGAGTCCCTTAGTTCAGTACTCTGACTTAAGGACTCCAGTCCCCTGCCTCTAGTTATCACTTTTAACAAGTTATGAGCCCTGGCCTCTGACGAGTTCTCAAGTTCATTTATTTCTGCACTCACCTGCTGCGTACACGGCTTTCCTTAGTTCCCCAGCGAATCATGCCTCTACGCCTTTTGGTTCACCTGGAATTTGATTCCTCATCTCTGCGCTCACTTTTGCTGCCAGCACATCAATGTTTTGCCCAGTCATTCAGACGCCAGCGCATTCATCAACACCCCACTTTCAACCGCTTCTGCTTGCCAGCAAATTCAGTCTCTCCTGATTTGTGCCCCACTTGCTTAGCGCCTTGGCTCTTACCTGCAACCCCAACAACTTGGCGTTGCCCCATACTCTTGGCTTCAATCCAGGAGCCCTCGCATCAGCCGCACCTCCGCCACGTCACATTCTACCCCCAAGCTCTCCTCTCATTCCCTTTGCTCCTCTCATTCATTTCCCTTGTCCCTTGTCCCACAATGTTGTTGTTGTCTCCTTCTTTTGCACGCCTCACCTCCACCAACTATACTATCTGGTCTGGCAATATGGAGGCCTGGCTCAAGTCCTAGGGCCTCTGGCACATTGTTTCTGGCTCCCAGAAGCGCCTGGAGCTCAAATTGCCCTCTCCAGCAAGGACAACACTACCGCTGAGTCCACCACTGCTGCTGCTCAAGCCGAGCTCCTTGAGGCAAAAACCCTTGAGCTGCAGGATGCTTGGGACGCTCAAAGCAACAAGGCAGCTGGATGGATCTGGTTGATGCTCAACCAGGACCAGAAGACTCTTGTAGATGGGTGCAAAGATGTTAAATTTCATAGTTTCAAAGTATTCAGAATGATAGTTCTGACAGGATATATGGAAACATTTTTCTCAATGAGCAGAATCCATATTTTCTTCATTGTAAGAACAGAACTTATGAGAGAAATATGAAATCCAAGATCCCCAGACAGACAGCTGAGAGACCTGCTTAAGTATAACTTCGAGAAATGTCCAATAGAACTTAGGGGATGTCTCACTATTGACAAAAAACACATGGATTATCTAATAGGATGACAATGGGCTCTCAGCTGCGAGAGGTTCAGTTTTCATCTCACTGTTGACCAAGATGCCTGGCCCACGAGATGTCCCTGACCCCGCCGACGTCATCACTGAGCCTTGCAAGTGTAAAATACCTGCCCACCTAAACGATGACACCAAATCCTCCACAGACCCCACATTGAAGTGCTTGTGTAAGGGAGGGTCAGCCATCCAACCAGGGCCCTTCTGCACTCGTTCCCTAGCAATCAAGGTTGAGGATGAACAAGATGCACTACTAGCACAAAACATCCCTCCCCAAAACCCAGCAAACATAATCAAATCCAGCGATGATGAAGAGGACACTCGTGATGAGGAAGGCTCCATCCACACCCAGATAACATCACAACATACTGCTCCCCCTTCTCGCTTGGCCTCCTGCTCTTCAGTAATTGAAATTGAAGACAATAAAGACAGTGATGATGGAGGTGTCAGTTTTTTTTCGTGCTCAGAACAAACCAAAACAAAAGCGACCATGTTGTACTGGGCTCCAGTGAAGAGGAGGAAGAAGAGGAAGTCCTTCAGCCATCAAAGAAAAAAAAGGGGAAGGCAACCCAGCTGCGCAAGGAGACGACGGTGATGCGACTCATGTACGCAGACCCCTAGAAAATCGTGAAATACTACCATTTTGATTTAGAAGCGTTTCTGAATCAAAGACTAGATTGTGATAAGGACTAAGAAGTTATAGCACATCTTTGGAATGATGCAACATGAAGAGTCAAAGCGTGCCCTGGCTTTTGACTTAGCAGTCTTCAGAAATATGGCTCAGTAACTCAAGTAGGACGGTTCAGCAGTGGTACTTTAGACTATGGAGGCCCTGTGAGTGTATCTGAAGATAGAGAAGAGCTTTGGAACCAATCCTACGCGCCTGACCTGGCAAGGAACGGCGTGGGAAGAAGGTCTGCACACTACAAGGGACATTCGCTAGATGGAAGGTGTAATGTCACTCTGTGGCTTAGAGGGAGTGATGGCAAATCTGTTAAGTCATTTAAACATGATAGTTGCCTGATTCGGAAGTATGAACGACTCGGTTGGAGTTCCTCTGAAGAACCAACCTGTCCTATGAACCAGTGCGGAATGATGATGTTGCCTGAGAGTTCGACTCAGAACCATAAATAGACATCTGAGTTATCAGCTGAACCCAAGGCAGAGAGCGTGTGGTGTTCGGAGAAATATGGAGCACCTAGGGATGAGGCTATACTGCGATGAAGGCTTGGAACTGCACCCAGGCTAGCCCTTTCTTGCGGGATAACGCCTTTTCGGTGTCGCTTGCTGCCTTTTGATCTCGCTCAGCTTTGGCCTCTTCCCTCGTTTTGCGGTCGTAGTGGTTAAGGAGGTCTCTGCCTTTGAAGTTGGAGTTGGACTCGCGCGTTAATACCATGAGCAAGCGGATAGGGAGATGAGAGATTGTGGCAGTGGGCAGCAGGCGTTGGAAAAGTACCCGCGCAGCGCAAATTTTCGCCCGGCGTTTGCCCGATTCTCTCCATTCCAACCATTGTTAAGTGTTCACGTGAGCACCTCCTCCTTTTCTTTGAGCTACAAGTCATCCCTTCATCGCGCTAAGATGCCTGCTAATCAGACATGGATCTGCCCATTCAAACAATGCAAAAAAATCTGCAAGTCACCCGGCGGCCTGAGCCAGCATCGCAACAGCTGTAGGCACAACCCGCAGAATCGCTACCGCTTTTCGATGCTTCCATGAGTTCCACCAAGTCCTCCACCTGCCGAGCGCGATAATCCATTAGTCAATGCCAATGTGGGCTTGGACCACCATCAGCATGATTTTATGGATGTTTTCAATGAAGACTACGAAGCAGTGGCCGACAATATCCAGTCCCAGCAGCTGGGAGGTTCTGGTGTTCGCATTTGCCACCATTCCCATCTCAGTGGTATGTATTTCAAAACCCAGGAGGATCGTGTTTCTGATACGTTCAATAGGTCTTCCATGTGACAAAGATGGATTTTATCCCGAAGACTTTGCAGGCCCCCTCCCAAAAGCTCCACCCCCCGAATTTGAATTCTTTCCCTTTGAATCTCAATCTCAGTTCTGCCTTGCCGACTTTCTTTTCACGCGTGCTCAAATGTCAACAGCGGGGATCACTGAGCTCATGGAGGCCCTTCTTGACCTTGAAAATGAACGACAGTGATGCGAATGCAGAGATGACAACTGGGAGCCACTGTTTTCAAATGGCACGGACTTGTTGAACCACCTCGACTCTATCACCCTTGGCGAAGCACCCTGGGAGTCCTTCACTGTGACATACAATGGTGAGATAGCACCAAATGCGCCAACGTGGGTGAGGAAGAAGTATGAGGTGTGGTTTCGAGACCCTCTCGCGATTCTGGAGGGCCACTTTGCGAATCCAGATTTTGTGGGGCACATCGACTTTGGGCCGAAGGAGGTGATTGGAAGTAACGGTCTTCGCCAATACTGTGATCTCCTGTCTGGTGAACGGGCTTGGAAACAGGCGGTGCGTTTTTCATCGGCTAATTTTGTGTCTAGCATTGCTAACATCCAAAAATCGTAGAACATCCTTGCCAAAGATCGTGACCTGCATGGAGCTGTCTACGCACCTATTGTTCTTGGGAGCGACAAGACGACAGTCTCAGTTGCAACCAGACAGAATGAGTATTATCCGCTCTACATATCTCTTGGGAACGTTCAGAATCATGTATGGCAAGCACATCGCAACACACTCTCTCTCCTAGCATTCCTTGCAATCCTGAAAAGTGCGTATCTGATTCTTGATTATCCTGATCTTTATCTGATTATACTACACAGCTGGTCGTGATGAGCAGGATAGCGCTGAGTTCAAATTTCGTCACCAGCTCTTTCACATCTCTATTGCCCATATCTTGATGTTGGTCAAGCCATGGATGACAAAGGCTAGGGTGACGCAATGCGGCGACGGTCATTTTCACCGAGTTGTATATGACTTAGGGCCCTACATTGCCGACTATCCTGAACAATGCCTTTTGGCGTGTGTTGTATCAGGCTGGTGCCCACGGTGAGTCCAGGCTCAACACAGTCACAGAATAACAAAGACTCAATTACTTGACAGCTGTATCGCACCATCCACTGATCTCGACGGGCGCACAGAAGGGGGTACTGATGTCTTTCGCTCTCATGAGCACACCGAAGCTGTTCGGAAAGGCTTTGATGACAATCTGAAGAGAATGTGGGAGGGTTATGGCATGATTGGAGACATTGTGGTACGAAATCACTTCAAATACAAACTTCTTCGAGATACTAATGTTTGAAGTACAGCCGTTTACCGCATACTTCCCTCGTGCAAATATCCACAAGCTATTATCCCCTGATCTGCTTCATCAAGTGATAAAGGGGACTTTCAAGGACCACCTCGTTGCCTGGGTTGTTGAATATCTGGAAGCGCAGCCCAATGGGAAGTCCTTGGTCGCAGAAATGGATCGAAGGTATGTTCCTCTTTGATTAATTCAACAATCTCTATTCACATTTGTTCAATTTATAGAATTGCTGCTTGCCCACCCTTTCCAGGTCTTCGACACTTTCCTGAAGGTCGGGGCTTCAAGCAGTGGACGGGTGATGACTCAAAGGCCCTTATGAAGGTTTTCCTCCCTTCAATCGTCGGCCTTGTCCCTGACGCAATGGTGAAAGCTGTCAGCGCCTTCACAGAATTCTGTTATCTGGTTCGTTGGTCTCAAATTGATGAGCTTGTCCTCCAACGACTTGACAAGTGCATTGCGGAATTCCACACCCATCGGCAAATCTTTATCAACCTCGGCATCTGTGACCACTTTTGCCTTCCATGCCAGCACTCACTCATTCACTATTGTCTTCTCATCCAGCAGTTTGGTGCACCAAATGGACTTTGCTCATCAATAACGGAGTCAAAGCATATCAAGGCAGTCAAGCAACCATGGCGGTGTTCCAACCGGAACAACCCTCTCAGCCAGATGCTGCTCACCAACCAGCGCATGGACAAGGTGGCAGCGTTCTGTGTGGCTGTCGCAGAGCACAACACTCAAACGGCTGCACGCAGTACTTCACCTGCAGTGCCTCTACAAGCTCCTGAATTTGACAATGGTGGATGGAATCATGATGGAGTTGAGTCTGAGGATGCACCTATGTTGACTTGCAAAGGGGAGGTCTGGCTGCCACGTCGTGCAGGTATGCTTGGTGGTCTGTTCTTGCTCAGTGATCAGAAGCTGACAAGTTTCTCCCCTGAAAACACAGTTTCTCATTATCCTCGCAGCCTGGCCCAGCTATCAGCAAAACTCAACCTTCCGCTCGAAGAACACATCCGATGTTTTCTCTATGACCAACAGAACCTGGATGCGGAGGTCATGGGAATGCATGTTGACCTCGACAGCTGTCCAACGGTCAATCCAAGCCTTCGAATCAAAGTGTTCCATTCTGTGTTTGCCCTCTACCACGCGCCTAGCGATCTATCAGGGATTGGTGGGATGCATCGGGAGTACATCCGTGCGACGCCTGTCTGGCAAGGTGGTGCCCCGCGTTATGACTGTGCATACGTTACTGGAAAGGGCATGCCGGATGATGAAGGCTTCAGGGCGCTCCACATTGCCCAAGTTCGTCTCTTCCTCTCTTTTCGCTATGATGATGGGGACAGAGAGAGGTTGTACGAGTGCACGTTTGTTCGCTGGTTTAATGACTTTGGAGCTGTGCCCTGTGATGTCACCAACATGTGGCGAGTTCAGCCACAGTACGACAATCGACAACATCGCCTCTGCGGTGTTATTCATATTGACAGCATCCTTCGCTCAGCTCATCTTATTGGTGTTTACGGTCACTCTTCTCTGCCTCGAGAATTTCACTTTTCGAACACTCTTACAGCATTTAGATTGTACTATGTTAACAAATACGCAGACTATCATTCTTATGAGGTTGCTTGGTAATTACAAGAAATCACACTCTATTCTTCTCGTTCCACAGTCTAAAGATGTAAGGATGGTATAGCATTTGGAGGTAAATTATTTATAAACCTAGTAGTAGATACAAAGGGGCCCGTGCTCATTGTGGTGAAGGAGGAGGAGTTGAGGGCGTGGTGGATGAGGGCAAGAGTGGCCCGGGGAGTTGAATGTTATGCTGCTTGAGGAGCTCTTCCATGCTGCTGAGGAGCCGGGTCTGATAGTTGATGACATTTGAGTATACATGAACGAGCCAATTGACTGCATTGAGCCTTCCCTCGAGCTGTTGGTTTTCAGACTGAAGGCCAACAATTAGCTCATCGACAAGGCTTGCCACTGCCTGAGCTGAGGGGAGCGAAGGCAGGCAACTGGGGGTGGCAGGATATTGGCCTGGAGCCGATCCAGTGGCAGACAAGATAGGCGACGGCATTGAGAGCACGGGGATGACAGCAGTATCGTAACCTATGAAATGGAAATATCATCAGCGGCTAAAGAGTGGTAATTGTAAGCCATAGAAGGTGACGCACCTGTCACTGAAGCGCCCGGAGACCCCTTTTTAATGAACAGACCCCTTGGGATGAACTTCGAGCCCAATGGACAAGACGGTGATGTGGGAGGAAGGAAAGAAGGGGTCGCCGCCAGTGGTGCAATTGTCACCGTCTTGTGACAGTGACAATCACACCCGGACTTGTCACATTAGTCGTGATAAGTGCCTGAACAAGAAAAAGACGCCACAAGTCCATCCAAGCACAAGTTCTCGTGAGAAAGGAAACAAAAGTGGAAGTATTTATTACAAGTTGCAAGTACAAGTATCTGCAGATTTGCTGATGCAAAAAGCCTAAGCCTACTCTTGCACAGTTTTTGGAGGAAGAGGAGTGGGAAGACACAGACAATGAGGGTGAGGGCAGTGTCAATGAGGGAGAAAGTGACAAGATTTTGATTTCCTGGAAAAAATTCTAGAAGCCTCTGTCACTTCAACTTAGAGCTTTTAATGTATCCCTCTGCCTGCTCTCTATCTTCTCTAAAATATTTGGTGTGTTATTTTGTGTTGGGATCAGTATGCGTGTTTTGTTCTATAGTCTTGTGCTTAGAAGTTGGAGAGCCCTAGTTTGCTACCTGCGCATCACCACAAGCTTCAAAACAAGTCTAGAAAGATTCCAAACAGCCCAGAAATGGGTAAGCTATAAATGAATTGATGGAATTGCTTATAACTTACTCAATCCTGTTCCCAAAAATATGTTTTTGGGCTTATTTTTAGTGTTCAACACAGGTTACTGGCAGGTAAAATTACCTGTACCTGTACCTGTATCCATACCCACCATTTACCCATACCTGCATTTGGGGGTATGGGTAAGTGTAGGTAAAGCAGCCTTACCTGCAGGTAACCTGGCAAATTTTCTCAAAAATAAATAAAATAAGAATTTAATTAGTGTAAGTATCTAAACAATAGGGTATTCCTCCCAAACAAAGTCTTCATCATCCTCAAAGTCCGGAAGTTTCAACGCCAAGACTAAATTTGAGTTTCGAACAAAGTTCTGTGTATTCCACACTCCCAAGCACATAAGTGCTTGCACTGATTGTCCAGAAAGTCAGTTCTGGATATGGAAGAGGATGGGGCAGCCCTGACTGAATACACGCTCCACAGAGACTGATGTTGCTAAAGGTGATTACCCATTAGTGAATTGACCACAATCAATGAAATTTGATACTCACCAGAAATAGTCAGATAATCTTGGGCCATCCTTCACAGACAAGGGTATGATCCGCGATTCTCATACCACCATGTGAGTGGATCCTCCACACCTTTTACAACCTTTGTCTTGAGGTAATGATCCAGCTCAGTAAGTACCTCCTCTTCCTCGCTACTTGAGTCTCACTATGAAACCAATTCCCAGGTTCGTGACCTGGTCTGCTCTGGAAATACCTGTCCCAGACCCGATTGTGACGGAGTTTTGGAAAATGGCTGGTTTGTCAGCCTGGCGGCGTCCAGGGAAACTGACCAGGCATTCTGGCAACGGGTCTTTTCTCTGGGTCAATCCTGGAGAGGCTCTGGGAAAACCAGGCTTTTTTTTACCATAATTTTGTTTGCTCTTAGACATGAATCCATTTCAAATGAAATTGTGTAAACAACATTCTATAAGCTATTCGGTGCCCTCATCCTCAAAAAAGATTATACGCTGCACAGCGAGAGTTCCTTGTGTAGATCATAGTTATTTTTGATCTGCGTTGGCTGTGCTTGCGTGAGAACCAGGTTATACAGGTTCAAAAAAGGAGGTGAGGCCAGGGCGTCAAATTGTGTCAAGTTACGCAGAGCTATAATATTGTCAGCCAAATTTAGGTTCATAGGTCACCGGTCATCACTGTCAGCCAAGGCTAGCAGGAAGCGCACCGGCGTGGCACATTCTCTCCCTTCTCTCTTCTTTCCTTCATCACCCACACTCATTCTTTGAATGAGAACACGCTCATACAGCTGTCAGCAACCTCTTCCCCCTCGCCCTGCTCAGCTACCGTCCAGTTAAAGCCGCAAAGCAAACTGGGAACAACAGTGATGGGGAGGAAAGTTGCGGGTCAACAGTCAGACTCAAGGAGGGCTGCGGGAACCATTGTATTTGATGACGTAAATTCTACCCTCCTTTTCACCGTTGCTCACTGTTGTTTACAGGTAATTGAAGATTTTGAAGATGATATCTCCCCTCCCCAAATGTGTGCCAACCAGAAAGTCTAGAAGCTTCCAAGGCTCTCAGTTGTCGTTATTTACCAGCTGGCTTTTTATTATTATCCTTTTCGTATCATTCTACCCAACATTCATTCTCACAAAGTATCGCAATCCCTGTATACAACACCTGTATCAACAACTGAATATTTATTGGTTTATATCGATTTTGTTAGCGGATTTACCAGGTTATCTGACCTGGAAACGCATTGGCAATCCCAGGTAGAAAGCTCTGGTAACTCCAAGCAAGTCTCTGACCCGGGAAGGAACTGGTAAACCCAAGAAGAAATCTATGAGATTTCCATAGAAAATCCAAGGAAAAGACGTCCAGGGTTTTGGAAAATTTGATGGAACTTACCCCAAGTTTTTCCCTGTCAGGACATCCCTGGACACTCCAGGTCCTGTTGTGGTCTTTCCAGGAGAGAAGTCTGGGATAGCCAGATAATTATCCTGAAAAGACCAGGTCCGTCCGCCAGAGAAAAAACCTGGCCCGGAAGTTTGTAGTGTCTGTGGATGATCGTGTGGTGCCTATGTCATTGTTGCTTGACAATGATGACACACGCTAACAATTGCCTCCTTTGTTGCCTTCAACTTTTTTCTTGAATCAACTTGGCATAAATCATCTTCACAACAAGATTCACAACGTGCGCCAGACAACAAACTCAATTTTGTGTTCTTAGTGCTCACATTATTGCAGGTAACGGATAGCAGCTGTAAGTACATTAGTTCTAGTCCATTCATATTTGGGGTCACTCACTTTGTGTTCAATGCTGTAGCTTCAGAGAATGTCAACAAACACTGTGGCAAGGTTGACTCCTGAGTGTGACACCAATAGCTCTACGATATTGAGCAACATACATACCTGCTGGCCATCCTTTTTCATATGGACCATCACAGCAACAAAGGGGTGATGGTTGGGAGAAGTCCAAGCATCAGTTGCAAAGTTCAGCCGCCCATTGTAGTTCTGTTTTGGAGCAAGGTAAGCTGTTGCTTTTCATGTAAGAATCTGGAGTCTTACCTGAAGCAACTCAGCTATTCGAGCGCGAACATTCTTGAAGATAACATGCATGTTATGTGAGACAGTCTGGGATGAGGGTACCTTCATGTGGGGCTGTCCTGTCTTCATCAAGTGAAGGAATCCTCTATCGCTCATGATACTAGCTGGCCGCATGCTTTTGGATACCCAACAGACACATTCAACTCTGTTTGAAGGTGCGTCAGCCATAACTTATGCATCATGCTAACAGTTGTAGCACACCTGGTCTTGGGATATGTCAACAGCTTCATTGAATATGTCACCTTCCCTTTGCCCAGCTTTTCAAAAGTGGCCATAATTGTCCCATCAACCAAGACCTTTGATGCTTCCAATTCCGCCCTTGTTGCTGCCAGGTCATTTGCCTGCACTGCCTGTTCAACTTTCTCCCCAACACTTTCTTGCATGTTTGAAGAGATTTCCAGTGGAGTTATTGACCTTTGCTTTGCCGTCCTTTGACACCTTTGGATCCAGATATTGATGCACAATCCGGCGCTCTCTTTGGTCCCCCTGTCCCTTACATTGGGGTGCACCACACTTGAATTGAAGACACCAATGGTCAGTGTGGCTACCAATTGTTGGTCTGGGCTCAAAGTCAGGCTCTTCAGGCACTGTTGTCTCCTTTCCTAGTTGGGCAGTTGCCTTCGCTTTCTTTTTCTTTGGTAGTGGCGGGACCGGCTCCTCATCCTCCTCCTTGCTGGAGCCCAGTACAACCTGGCTGCGCTTTCATTTTGGTTTGTTCCAGGTGTGGAGGGTCCCCACTCCGTCTTTGTTATCCTCGTCATCAATTTCGATTACTGAAAAGCAGGAGGCTGAGCGAGAGGGAGGAGCAGGACACTTTTGTTTCAATGGTATCTGTGTGTGGAGGGAGCTTGCCTTGTCGCAAGCATTCTCTTTGTCATCACTGGATTCAAGAATGTTTGCAGGGTTTTGGGGAGGAGTATTGCCTGCTGGTATTTCATCTTCATCCTCTTCAATTTCAATTGCTGGAGAATGAGAGTGGGAGGGTTCTGGCAGGGCTGCTGATCCTCCCTTGTCCAAGTGCTTTAATTGTAATGATGTTACACAGATACAGTCTACATACGGACCCACAACACAATCACATGACATTTGCTCCCATATATATATATCTGGACAGATACAATCTATACCTTACCTCTTTCTCTGCTTCCTCTCATCTCCGTACCTCCTCCGCCCTGTATCATCTCGAGATCCCTCAACAATACATGTTGATCTAACATATATTGTTTGTGAGTGTCTTATAGTGTAGCCATCGTGAAAGACGGCTTCCACTTTTTTTTACATTCCAATCACCGTGTACCCTTTTTGGTGAACGGCGAGCATGCCAATCACCAATCTTTGCTTCATCGCCGTAGGCGATATCTGATTCCGTTTCATTGCCATTAAGTGATTTAGAAATTGCTTCTGTATCATTGCTCAAGGGGACTAGGGTCTAAAGGACTATGACTAAATCACCTTTGGGCTTCTTCCCGACCACCTTGCCGTTTTCGCTATTTACCCAAACCAGAGCGTCCTGCTAATCTTCTTGCAAAGATCCTAGCTAGGATGCCACCAAACACCCGTCGCTCCGCTAAGGCAGGAACAGCTGAACCATCTACAAACGAGACTATCAACATCGACTCTCAAGGAGAACCGCTGCTTTTGGACAACAACTCGCCTTTGACTGATCTGTCAGGAGACAAAGAGACTGTCATCGACCACCCAATCCCACCTGTCCTACCTCCTATCATACCTCCACATTCTCCTTCCAACTCTGATTTGTCTCCCTCTGACTCCGAAACCTCTTTCGATTCCGACTCTGATTCTGACAATTGTCCCATTCAGACGGAAACTATGGGCAATTTGAACATGGTGACCATCACTATCAGTGGCCACGGAAAGCGCCCCAGCATCTCTGAGGGCAACCTGACTCCTGCGATCCTGCTCGAATTCGCCCAATACTGCCGCTGCTTCTATGACGAGAAGGATATCCCAGAGGAGAAAAGGGTTGCAAGACCAGTTCTCTTCTGTTTCAAGGATATTCGCATCTCGACTTATGTTTCGGCCAATCAGTCTGTGCTGGGTGCACTCCCTTTCAACACTTTTCTCAAGAGGATCTGCGACAACTTCTTGCTGCACGACTGGGCTGACAACTTGCATGCCGACATCTACCGAGCCTCTCAAGGGAAGGACCAGCCGTGGCAGGACTATGCAAACAAGGTGGCTTGCGACAATGCTCTCCTTACCCTGTCCGATAACGGCGCCTTGCCTGAATCCAGGATCATGGAGCAGCTCAGGTCAAACATGTCCAATCACTTGTGTTTGAAGCTGCGTCCTATCACGATCCCCAAAACAATCCGAATTGGCTCCGAGGATGAAGAGATCCCTTTACTCCAGTGGACTGAATTCATTGCTTGGTACAATGACAACCTCCGATTCGAGCTCAAGCAAGCTCGCAAAATTGCTGATGATGTTCACTGTAACGCCAAGCGCCAGAACACCAACTCCACCGCCTCCGCATCTAATGACCACTGTCCCTGTCATGCTGGCTCCGGCACCAAGTCAGGTCATCTCCCAGTGCTCACTGAGAACGAAATCAAGCTGTTGAATGAGCACCAAGGCTGCCGGAAGTGCTGAGAGTTCTACGCTGGGCATTACTCGAAGACTTGCACGGGAAATTTCCCCTCTGCCGCGAACTATACCAAGTTGACCTTGGCAAAAGTGTTAGATGCCAAGAAGAAGCAGAACGCCAAGGCCGCCTCCTTATCCACCATTCATACCGCCGCTATTACAACCCTGCCCGACTTGGACGATGAATCACCTCTCGTCACCGCTGCTGCTATCAACCTGTGGGCAGTGGCCGATGCTGCGCATGGCAGGTGCCGAGGCATTTTGACAGGCTGAGTGAGTGTCTAATATCTATTCCCTCAAAATCCTTTTGGCTGCGAGCACTTAAGGCTTTGGGACCAGGTGCCAGGCACCATTCTGTTGGTTCAAACAGTCTATCAGCACTTTGCAATGCGCAACTTCTCGCGCCGACCCGCGTGTAGGCTGGACAAAGTCGACAACAGAGCACTTGATGAGTATTTGAAAATCTGTACTCCCCCTTGGACTGCTGTGACCACATGAGATGAATTGTGAAACAGGAGCCAGTGTAATCAATTATCCTTCTCCCATTTGCCCGTCATTTGTCCAAGCACGAAAAATATCCAGTATTGATAAAGAGGAGATCCAAATTACTGAATGTAAAATTACGAAGAATTTCTTATACAACAAAACCATGAAAGGGGGCTGCGTGAGCATGAGCACGCTGCTTGCGTGCGGCGAATGCATGGACTGCGCACGAGCAACGCATAGACACAGTACCAATCTCGTAAATACTCGTTCTGCTGTGTACTGCAACCAAAGTGAAATTGGAGCAGAGCTCGGAAAGGCACACCACTAACGGAAAGAGCTAAAGGACAGAAGGAAGCCAGTGGCATGATGGAACTTGGTCTTGGCCCCCAACCAACCCCCTTAAGTACCCTCGGCAAAATGCCTCAGCAACACCGTTACACCCAAAAGGAACAAGGTGCACCTGCCGGCTAGGAAAGAACTGTTGGGTCATTGGGACAGCACTGGTCAATTGTACAACAACTTGAGTGATCCAGTTCCCATTGAAAACCTTTACTGGGACGCTCATGTGTTTGGCCTCGATGAATTCCCTACCCCTGTCACGACAATGCTGGACAATGGCGCAGGATTGATATTGATCATCTCCCACTGTGCGCCCTTCTGTCACATCGGTAGATCATGCATGGACTTCTTTGGTTGTCAACACTGTAATTGTAAAAAATTTGTGTGTTCCAATATTATTGGGCTTGCCTTTTCTCGTCGAAAATGAAATCATTGTTGATCACGCCGCTTGTACCGCAGTCCCCAAAGTGAGTAGTTATGACTTGTTGGCGGGGCTTAAACGCTCGCTGCTGGACCAGTTGTCAGCTCTCTTGGCAGCCAGGCAACAGAACACGCCTCAAGCAAGGATTTGTCAACTTAGAGACGATTGGGCGAATATGCTGACGGAATTATTGTAGCGGACGTCTCACCGCCGGTTGGCAATTAAGGGCCAAGGCACCTCTTGCTGTATTAATGCCGCCATTGCCGCAGTTAATAAAATCGTTCGGGACAAGGCGGCGGCGGTTCAGAGAGCTGTGCTGGAACAGCAGATCCTTAAGGACTACGAAGATGTGTTTTCTCTGCCATTGTCTGTGGATGACCTGCCTTCTGACGTACATGCTCAGATTTGCTTAAAAATCCAAACTGGTCCATGCCATCGCAAACTTGCAGCTGCCCGCGTAAATATCGCAATAAGTGGAAGAAACTGATTGAGGAGCATCTTGCAGCTGGCCGGATTCGTCCCTCTTCCTCGCTGTTTGCATCACCCTGCTGCAAAGCCCCGATGGGTCAACAACTATCGGGTTCTTAACGCGAATACTGTCCCTTATTGGTACCCTCTTCCACGGGTTGACGATATCATCACTGATATCACTCGTGGCAAGATCTTCTCTGTTTTTGACATGACAAATGTGTTCTTCCAGACCAGGATGCATCCTGATGATGTGGAATTCACAGCTGTGAGCACCCCATGGGGCTCGTTTGACTGGCTAGTAATGCCAATGGGACTATGCAATGCACCTTCAATACATCAATGAAGGATTGCAAGGGCTCTGGCCCTCTTCCTCGGGAAGTTTTTACATGTATATTTGGATGATATCGTCGTGTTTTCGGATTCAGTGGAGGAACATGTCCATCACCTGCATGCTATCCTCAAAGCACTTTGAGAGCATAAGCTGTCTCTGAACCCAAAGAAAACTTGTCTCTTCCGTGATGAGATCCATTTTCTGGGTCACGTAATTTCTGCCGATGGTGTACGACCAGATGAACAGAAAATTGAGAAAATAAAGCATTGGCCCCCTCTGAAATCTGCCACCGATGTTCGTCGGTTCTTGGGTCTAGTACATTATCTCGCCGCCTTCTTGCCAAACCTTGCGGCTCACACTGAGGTTCTGTTCCGTCTGACGACAAAGGATTGTGACGCCGAATTTCCTCAGTGGACTTCAGAACACCAGAGGGCCTTTGACAGGATCAAGGACCTCGTCGTCAGCGCAGAATGCTTGACGACGATTGACCATGAATGCCCTGGCGAGAACAAAATCTACCTTACCACCGATGCGTCCAACACGCGCTCCCGCGCTATCTTGTCGTTTGGTCCTACATGGGAATCAGCCCGATCTGTGGCATTTGACTCCACTCTTTAAGGGAGTGCAATTGCACTATCCAATTCATGAAAAGCAAATGCTGGCAGTTATGCGTGCTCTGGTGAAGTGGCGCTCAGACCTTGTTGGCGAGTCGTTCTTTATCTATACAGACCACCGCACACTTGAAAATTTCGATGGCCAAAAGGATCTTTCTGGACGGCAGCAGCGATGGATGGAATACCTCTCCCAGTTTGACAGCAAGTTTGTCTACGTCAAGGGGGAGGACAATACCATTGCAGACGCGCTATCACACACTGAGTTGATTGACAGTAGCGACATTGCTGAGCAGGTCGCCGCTGAGTTCGACCTCTGGGATGATTGTAATGCAGCTAATTTACAGTTACTTGCAACAAAGGAAGATTCCCCCCTTGCCGCTGCTGCTATCATTCAGGATTGTACCTCCCAGCCACATCCCGACCAATTCTCCTCTCTTGCTGCTGCGGTAGTGGACGACTGAAAATCGATTAGACTGTCGATTGACAATGACTTCATCCAGTCAATGATTCACGCCTACACACCCTTGGTGTCAGAAGTTGGCTGATGCAGCAGTGGGCATTCAGAACTTGTGCAGCCGAGATGGACTGTGGTACCTCAACAATCGCCTGTTGGTACTGGACACTCCTGGCCTTCGCAAAACAGTGTTCCAGCTCGCGCATGATGCACTGGGTCATTTTGGGTTCCAGAAGGCGTACAAGGCTCTCCGAGACGATTTCTATTGGCCCAATATGCGCTGCAATTTGGAGCAGGGATATATCGCCGGGTGCAAGGCGTGCCAAAGGAACAAATCTCCCACTGTGCGCCCTTCTGGCCCACTACACCCTCTCCCTGTACCAGACTCCTGCTTTGCGTCCGTTGCAATTGACTTCGTTGGACCTCTGCCGGTCGACAAAGGTTTTGATTATGTCGTAACTATGATGGACTGTCTAGGTGCCGATATAAAACTCGTGCCCTGCAAGTCAACAATCACTGCGCCAGAGTTCGCCAAGATATTCTTCAACCACTGGTACTGCGATAATGGTCTACCGCTAGAGATAATCTCAGACTGTGATAAGTTATTCACGTTGTCGTTTTGGAAAACCTTGCTGCAAACACACTCACTGGGGTTAAACTGAAAATGTCTTCAGCTTTCCACCCACAGACCGACAGCTCCAGTGAACACACGAACAAGACCGTCATTCAAGCCCTACATTACCATGTGGAACGAGACCAGAAGGGATGGGTCAGAGCCCTTCCAAAGGTTCGCTTTGATATGATGAACACTGTGAACAGCTCCACAGGCTTTTCCCCCTTCCAACTTAAATCAGGTTTCTCTCCCTGTGTTATTCCTCCCTTTTCTCTCAGCAACAACCCTCTCCCCCCTTCGGCCGAACTCGACTTGGCGCTCTCGACGCTAGAATGTTTAAGGATGGACGTTCTTGAAGCTCAAGATAACCTCCACCGTGCAAAAATCAACCAGGCGAATCGGCTAACAAACATCGGAATCCGGATCCTCATTTCGACATGGGCAACAAGGTCTTGCTATGCACAAAAAAAAACCGGCGCAGGGAATATCTTGCTGGTGACGCTAGAAGGACCGCTAAGTTTATCCCCAGATTTGATGGTCCCTATCGCATTCTGAAAGCTCATGCTGACTCCTCTTCATACACCTTAGATCTGCCAGTCTCCTCCAACATCTTTCCCACTTTCCACATGTCTCAACTGAAACGATTTGTACCCAACGACACCTTGAAATTCCCCTCAAGAGAACACACTCGCCTGGGTCCTGTTATGATGCCAGACGGTGCAGAAGAATGGTGGATCGATCGGATCATTGATTCACAAAGACGTGGTAGAGGTTGGCAATATCTTGTCAGGTGGAGAGGTTACAGCCCCGAGGACGACAAATGGCTGCCCGGAAAAGAACTTGAAGACTGCGAAGCCCTGGACATTTGGCAAAAGGCCCATCCACAGGATTATGTATAGTTCTTCACCTTCTCTTTTCGGCTGGCCGGTAGCTTTTTACCCACTGGGTTTTTGACGCACCCATGCTGTGCATTTTTTTGGTCTCACCCCTTGCTTCCGATATCATTCAATTTTTCAACTGGATTGCTTATTTTTTTTGGGACGGGAGTAGGGTAACAACGTTACACAGATACAGTCTACATATGGACCCACAGCGCGATCACATGACATTTGCTCCCATATATATATCTGAACAGATACGATCTATACCTTACCTCTTTCTCTGCTTCCCCTCATCTCTGTACCTCCTCCGCCCTGTATCATCTTGAGATCCCTCAACAATACATGTTGATCTAACATATATCGTTTGTAAGTGTCTCACAGTGTAGCTGTCGTGAGAGACGGCTTCCATTAATGTAGGATCAGTAGAGCTGTTAGTGTCATCGTTGAGGTGGGCAGAAACTTGGCATCTTCGAGGCTCAGTGATGATGTCGGTGGGATTTTGTGGACCAGGCATTCTGGTTAGCGGGGAGATGAAACAAGCCCGCCAGTTCTAAGAGCCATTGTACACTGTCTTATCTAATACATATTATTTATTTATTTTTGCTATACTACAATCATGCAAAGTCTGCCGCCTTTGCTGCTCCTTCCTATTTTGGTGATACCTGCCCTGGGGCTGGCAGGTAAAGGCACAGGTAGGCATCTAGAGCTCCGTACCCGCTTACCCACCAGGTAAGTGTTACCCATGTTGAACACTACTTATTTTGAACTTAAAACCCATGAGTTTGCAGGTAGGCGTAGGTGTAGGTAAGGGTCAGGGTAGATACACCATTCCCATGGGTTATCCTTGACAATCACTAGGAATAGAGGCAAGTCTGGCAGGTGGGTGAGCATGAAAGGTAGATTAGGCCTTTCAGACAAAGGCAGCAAGATTATGAACTTCCTTCTTCTTTTTTGTACAATGACAAATCTACATCAGCTTCTATGTACAAAAAGGGCACCACCAAAGCCCATTCAACCACAAAAAATTGTAAGGCATTTGTAAAGGACCTCATACTAGCCAAAAAATCTATGTGGACTCCATTGGACTATTGTGCAAATTTTGGTTGGGAACACTAGCAGACAGTCTATATTAGGTCCACAAATAGTTCACAAATTCACCCAAAGAAAAAATTATTTGGTAGAGTTCACTGTGGAGTCTATATAGATTTTACATTGTAGA
Source organism: Candolleomyces aberdarensis (assembly GCA_004126415.1). Lineage (NCBI taxonomy): Eukaryota > Fungi > Basidiomycota > Agaricomycetes > Agaricales > Psathyrellaceae > Candolleomyces > Candolleomyces aberdarensis. The sequence continues at coordinate 33,709 of SDEE01000187.1, forward strand.
GTTCATATAGAGTCTATACATTGCAAACAGTATACTTTATTCATTGACTTTGCTGACTGAACTTCAGTGTAATGACAACACCAGCTTTAGTCCAGCTTTCCAGCTTTTCAATCAGGTTTGCTAACTTTGCATGAACCATTTGAAACCAATCATTAACTTCCCTTCCTTCCAAATCAGGTAAGGCAAGTGCTTATTGACTTAGTGGATTGTCCATCAACACTGGTTACTTCATGAAGACTTCTGCTTAGCAATTGTCAGGGGGAATTCCCTTGTAATGTGCACAACTCCTGCTAAGATCATACCTTGCCAGGTCAGACATATCGTTTAAGTCTCAATCATCATTGTAGCTGTTTTGGATATGTTTGCAAGGCCTTTGAAGTACCATCACTGGACCATTGGAATTGACTATATCTTGCTGTCTCAGGGAGTGTCTACCCTGAGCCTTACCTGGAATACCCTTGTTCACAAACCCTGCAGGTTTCCAAACCCCTTGACCATCACTATATGTTCCTCACTCAATCTCTTCTGCTCCCAAGGGAATTTTTGCTAAAGTAAGCAGTGAAAAAGGGGGTTGGTAGTAAAGACCTACTACTAAAGTTGTGGGCATTATTTTGATTTTAATGTCAATGGACAGACTATTGAACAATATGAAAAATCATACTATTATACAGTCTTCCTTGAAACTAAGATTGTACATAGTTTTATCAACAGTTTTTTCAATCTTCTTCCAATCTGACCTCCTCTGAATGAACTCATAAATATCCTGCATATGCAGGTTTTTATCAGATCTATTGAAAAGACCCCTGAACAAGGAAACATACCTCAGGCCGATAAGCACCACCATATCTAGTCACATCTCTTACAATCTGTGCCAAATCCTTGGCATCCTCTACAACATAGACATGCCCAAGCATTTTTAGGTTTGCAAAATCTGAAGCAATGCATTGCACCTGGTGTTGCGCATCTGTAAGCTACCAGCTCTGTATGATAAAATTCCAACTTGCCTTGAGAGAGGTAACAAATGTATTGTACGCATTCAGATCAGCTATGATTTGAAAACCCCCATTCAAGGATATGATTTGCCGCTTTATGTGTTTTTGCAGGATGCTAGAGAGATGGTGTTAGCATGCTGCAGGAAAGGGAAGGGTAGACATGCAAAACCTGATAAGCCGGATCCCAACCTCCTGATAGAAGACCTCCAACACCTCCTTACTTGTACTTCCTTTGAGCAATTTGCAGTGAGTTTCCAAGCATTTGATAGCCTCCTGACAAGCCAATGTTGGGCCAAGTTCCATTGTGCCATCCTCTGGTGGATAATACTCCCGAGGCTTGGTCAAAGTTGTAATAATATGATCCACCTAGAGCCAGTGAGTATTTCGAAGTGAGTTTCGAACAGCCTACTTACTTGATTCATCAAGACTTCTGTCCCTGCATTCAACCCGGCAGCAACGGAATCATCCAGCGTGTTTTCAAACCGCTTCTTCTCCCGGACGACAGCATTTAGAAAGTCGGTCTTATCAATGTGCGGCGCCTACAGCCTGATGAGCGAAAACAGCCGGAAACATCATCAGACAGACATACCAACTCCTTGTCAAAATACACCTGAACCATGGATTGGATGGTGTCGCCGATATGAACCAACTCGAAGAATTGCTCCAATGGGGCTACGTTGGCCGTTTCATGATGCTCTGCTGGCTTGTAAGACCGCATGCGCTCCGTCGCTCTAGGTACAAATTAACGCAAGCGAAAGCGAGAGCGAACGACAACGTACTTGTTGAACCCGGTCGTCACATGCCGCTCACCCAAACCTTGAAGGAACAGAATGAACAATTCTTCGATTGTATCCTTCACGCGATGTCCATAATGGCCCGGGTATCCAGCAAACGTCTCCACCCTCTTCAAAGCTTCTCGGTCGGCGTGAATGAGTTCGAGAGCCACGTCAAGAGAGAGTAAGAGATCCAATTGATGTGTATCTTCTCCCACAGTGGACGCAGCAGAGACAGGCGGTTGTTGCGACGTTCCGGCCGACATGAGAGGTGTAGGCGATAGTGTCTCGAATTGAGTCAGCGACACGGAATCCTGGCCTCTCTTGTGGAGTGGACCACCATCATCGTCGGCATCCATCAAAAGCGAGCTTCCATGGGTATTGAGATTGCGCGAATAAGTGTTGTTATTCTCGTTCTGGGTAGTTCCGCCCCAGCGCGCAGGATTCAACATGGAGATACCTTGAACGGCAGCGGACCCACCGGTCATCAGAGCGCCGCCAACAGCACCGACGGTGCGAGGGACGATGGTGACGGGAAGGAGCAATAGGTTGGTGAAGGCTCCAAGGACATTTCGCTTCACTTGCGCCGGGTTCTGAGAGCTGAGGAAGCGTGCCGCTTCTTGCTTTGCCAAACTTGAAGACGAGCTCTGGACGATACGTTTAAGCAGACTGTGCAGATAGAGTCGGTCGATACTCACGTCGTAGTCCCACCCCTTGCATATTGAATCGAATGCCATCTTGACTACCTCGGCCTCCTCATCAAGATACTCATCCATATTCACCTCGAACATCCGATACCTAGAAAGATTGTCAGACATGAAGGAGATGTGGGAGATGTGTTGAGCCTACACGATGTCTTCCGCGCGAGTTTTTGGAATATTGGAATCATCTCTCTGCTTCGCGGCTTCAAGAATGGCATCGACCATTCTCCAAGATTCTCGGAATGAAGCAGCGACCGACTTGAGATAAGTATCCGTAGACAATTCGCGTGCTCTAGAGAGGAGCGATGTGACATATTCCCCGACCTGTACAGTTCAGAAGCTTGCACCAGGAAGAAGAGAGGAAGGTACTCACCACTTCAGTCGCGATACGGTCGGCAAAGGACAGCAAGACCTGAGATGGAGGAGGAAAAACGCGGACTGCACGGGCACCATGTTCGCTAATCGCACGCAAAACCCATTCCATAAAGCTATCCATAGCATCAAACGCCAATCCGCCATCCTTCCTGCAGCACAAGGCCATGAGCACGCCAGAAGCGCGTGGAAGAGAAAGTGACGCACGTAAAGTTGTCGAGAGGGTTCCAATCACCGGTCTGGTAGAATATTTCGCGCTTTTCGGCCCAAACCTTTCCTAACTCCCAGTCGCCTGCTCCATCCCACACCTGCCAGCTCGATTCCGCAGCATCGCGCATGGCAGATTCATCTGCTTTTCCATCCGCATTGTCAAAGGCTGCAAGGAGATTTGCATCGAACCTATCCATCGCGGAGCGAAGGGACATGTATTGTACTTGCCATTTGCGGACTGGCTGGAGGACTGGAGAGAGGAGGAAGGAGAGTAGTCGAAGGGTTTTGGCCTCTAACAAGAGAGGAATGGAGGTGGTGGGGGTGGTCACAGCTTCTGCAAGCTGGGAAAGTACGAGATGGGGTGGGCTGTCGAGCAGTCTGAGCAGGGGTTTGAGCAGGCTGAAGGCGCGAATAAACTTTCCGCGGTAGGTGTCCTTGCTGTCTTTTGCTGCGGGCGTCTCGAAGAGGACATTTGAAGGTGGAGAGATGTGCACACCGGAGAATGCACCGACAAAGTCGCCCATCTCGTCCGGGGGAGGGGTGAGGACGTCTGCTGCCTCGAAATCGCCAAAGTCATCATCAACGGCGAGGGTTGGAGGGGCAGACGCCCTGGATACGACCGTCTTTGCGTTGGATTTGCGTTCTAGCTCATCGAGGACATTCGCGAGCTGGTTCTTTTCAATGGACAGGGCGTTCCACTTTGTCTTCCAAAGATTGGAGTCAGGATCGCGAACGAGAGCGGCGAGCGCCCTGGACGAAGCGGCATATGCTGGGAGGTCAGGAATGGGCAGCCGGGCCAAAACAAGAAGGTGTAGATCCTGAGGAAGACGACCAAGAAAGACCGGGCGCTGTGCGGGCTTTTGTGCGGGCTTGGTGGTGGTCGTAAAGGAGGCGTAGAGCTTGACAGGTTCGAGGGTGGCAAACTTGTCCATGAACGCAGCTCGCAAAGATGTTTATATTGATTCCGAACATAAATATATTTCGTCACCCCGCGCAAGTCTCGTTCACATATTGCCCAAACTACTACTACAGTCCTCAGCATGGAATAGGGATTACACAACAGCATCCGCCCTGCAATCCAGGTCAGACGGAGCTCCTCTATGGCCTCAGACTCGCACACTCACCGGGCAGGGCAGACATCCCCCTCGGATTCGTAACGGCTCTTTGGCCTCTGGCGTCATCGGTTCTGACGGCTTTGGCTGTGTGGTGATAACCTGGTCTGGCATGGTGGAATGGAGAGGAGGAATCGCAGAGGGAGGTTTATATAGAGCCGCAGTGAGAACGATGGCGTCATAGCCTCATCGCCCCTTGTTTCTCGACCACCATGGCCCCCGCTGAATTCTTCGTCAGGCTCCAGAAGGGTGCGCTCATCCGGTTCATCCATGACATATCTGCTCACCGTCGGCTACAGGCATCGTCGGTGGATTCGCTCCCCCGATYCCTGACGCCATCTACAGCCTCTCCAAGTCGAGCGATCAGCCCCATCTCAACGTCACCGCAGCAGTCCGTCCAGAGGGCAAGCCTCAGGTCGAAGAGGCTGCCCCAAAGCAACTCAATCACGACGATGAGATCGCCAAGCTCGTTGGAGAGCTCGAGACCATCCTCAAGGATCTCCCCACCGAGCAGCCTCCCGGCAGCGAGGACATCTACGGTCTCAACACCGGCATCGTCTTCGGAAGCGAGACCTTGCAATGGGTCAACGGAGGTCCCGAGGGTTGCGGCGGTGGGCCTGGATCAAGCACTGTCCAACCGACCCCAGAGCAGAAGGAACAGTTCAAACGAGCTGTCGAGATCGTCGAGGAGATTGTATCCAAATCAAACTAATCTACATGTACCATCATCCATCTACCGAATGCTAAGAATGCCCTCCTTTGTCGGATTAATGCGACCTCCTCCCAAGTCCTCAACGCTGGTCAGATCCTTCTTCTTCGTCTTCTTCTTCGTAAGTTGTTCCGACTGAAGGTCCCAGATACGCCAGAACTTGAGATTCTCATCTCCGGCACCAGTGCAGACGACGTCCCCTGCAGGTCCAACGCAGCTGAACAGCACTCGCGCGTCGTGTGCATCCCGGATCTCCGCCACTCGCTCCATGCTAGGGTATGCATGCAGCATGATAGAGTTGGTCGGGTACCCATGCGTCGTAAGGATCTCTTTGCGATGTGGAGCCCACTGGATCGACGTAACCTGCGATGGCGTCCGAACAGTGTGCAATCGGGCTCCCGTCGTGCTGTTCCAGATGTGAATCGTCGCATCGTTCGTTCCACCACCAGAGGCAAGCAGCGAAGGCTGCCAGGGGCACCAACCGATAGCCTTGACAGCTGCAGTATGGTTTCGTTTCGTCCATTTCGCACTCCCTCGCGCCCCTTCCCCAACATCCCCAACCCTACCGTCCCAGATATTGACCACATTGTCGTTTCCCCCACTCGCAAGCAGCTCTCCATCGCTCCTCCACTTCAGGCCACACACCTCTCCTGTATGCCCCAGCAACTCCATCACTTTATGCCTCGGCACTCGGACGTCGTGATGCCAGATACTTCCATCAGCACACCCGGAGCTTAGTATGTGCTCGTGCCATGAAAGTGCTGCGATCTGAGTAGTATGCCCACCCATCGTCCGGAGCTTCTGCCCAGTCTCAACGTCCCATAGCTCAACGTCCCCTGACCCCAGTCCAACACCCAAAAACGCTCCATCGTTCGAAAAGTCCACACTGCTGATATATGTCCCCTCTGGTGCGTCACCCAGCTGAACAACCGAACCGGTATCCGCCTTCCAGATGTAAGTCACCGCCTCCAGCGCGACCGCAATTGCGTTCTGCACCGACCAACTCAACAGATTCAAGTAAAAATCATCCACCATCCCAGGGGCATCCAACACTCGTTCCGGCTGCGTCGGTATCTTCCTGCTCTTATTCGTGATCGCTCCGGTCGACGTCCCTACAGCTCCGGGCCGTTGCGCATACAAAGGCTTCGCAAACTCCCGTTGCTGCGAAAGCAGGGTATCCGAGGTGCTACTCGAGGCAGCGGGAGGCGGCTCGTGGTACCCCAAAATTCGCCTGTTCAGTGGCATGCCGGTGGCAGCAGCCAAACGCGCCGTATGACCGGGGGAAGTCGTAGCCGAGTTGAGGGAAATTTGCTCAAGACTGGCAGCAACCGCCGAAATGTCTGTGTTGTCCTTTTGCATGATAAAACGGTCCCGGTGGTCGGCCGCGGCTCTGTTCTGCTCGGACTCAGTCAAGGCAGAGTCGAGCATGAAATTACCACGTACCACCGCAGGAGTAGATTTGGACCTTTTAAGATCAGCCCTTGGAGGTGGCACGTAGTCGTTGGTGACTACATCCAGCCGGCTTTCAACGCCTCCCTTCCTGATCACGCCGCCGATTGCCTGCCTCTGAAAGGACTCGGAGGTTGGAACACCCCCGGCAGAAGCTCTCTTGACGGGAGATCCGGGCCTTGACTTGGAGCTCGAGGGCAGCTGCGAAGGGGCGATGAACGGATTGGTGGTGTCAAAAGGCGTCAGAGGCCCTTTGGAGCGCGACGACTTTTTCTGAGGGGACGCGCCCGACCTCATGGCCATGTTGTTCATGGCGGCGAGGAGGGCGGGCGTCAAGGGCGTCTGGACCTCTGAGCGAGAGCGATGACGAGAGGGGGTCTTTGGCATCATGGTGGGCGGATGGAAGAGAGTACGAGGCGAGGCGTCCTCGAGGCCGACGCGCTTTCAACTCAAATGTCACCTGATCGTGCACGCGACAGTCATGTGATTCTATTCAAGTTATTGACTTAAATCTAAATGGGTCCTCCTGCCGCGGCCAAAAGACTCGATACCCGCTCCTGACCATATTGTTGAGCCAGCCCTTGCAGCTGCGACTGCAGGAACTCCTGTGGGTTTGGCACATACGCAACCACATCCACTTCTTTCGTCGCGGATGCCCCGAGGCGCGAGTACGCTGCCTGGTATCCAGCCGTCTGTTCTTCGTAATCGATCTCTGTGATCCCAGTGGAACCTTCCTCCTCCGAGCTCTTGGTGAGATGCTGCGGCTCGCTGAATAGCTTCCCAAGAGCACCGTATCCGGCGGGCCAGCTTCTCACGCTTGGCTGCTCCATCATCAGCTTGCTCTGGCACAAAAGGCGAATCATGCCAACCACGGCAAGCTTGCGATCCCGGTGAGGCACTTTAGGTGCTTGAGGGATGACAAAGTTCGTCAGGATCTGGGACCACAGTCTTGCCATAGAAATCAGTCATGATTATCCGCGATGAGAAAACGCCTCTACTTACTGGGGTTGAATGCCTTCCACCGTGCTGATGAGTATGTCCGGGTTGAGACTCTCCACGTTCAACGCGAAAATATACAGCACAAAGCGACTGAAAAGGTACGCGTAGTTTTCCGTTTTGTTCGTCTGCATCCTCGTCAGCAGCGTCATGATAATCGGTCTCAAATACTGCTGCTGCAGGTCGCTTCTACAGAGTTCATTAGTCTCTAACCCTCGTTCCGATTGCTAGCAAATTCGACTTACGGCCTAACATGAGCGACCACAGACTGCAGCAATTCGAATCCCCAGGCGTCATTGACCTTCGATGGAATGAGTCGCTGCTGAACAACGGCAAGTACAGACGCCATCTGTCCACCAGCAACCATCTGTGCAGCGTCCCGTGCAATAAATGCCCGCAGGAGCTTCACCAAGCCCGGAATGCTTCCCTTTTGCTGCCATACCGCTGGTGTGAGGAGGAACGGCAGAAGGCTCCGGTATTCTGTCGGCACCTCTTTGTTGTGAAGTTCAAGCATCTGCGCGAGAACCTGGAAAACGTAGGGCACGTATTCTGCAACACAATGAGAACAAGGTGGAAGCTCTTCCAATGGTTACTCACGATCAATATCTTGCTGAATGATGACCGTGAAAGGACCGAACAGCGTTTGCTCAAAGTAAGGAAGCGTAGCCGGGGAGCCCTCGACCACAAATCTAACAAGGACATCAGTTTACATTCGAACCCAGCCTCGGATTCGTACCGCATAAGTCCCGAAATGCTTTCGAAGATATACTGATCAAAGTTTGGATTACTGGGGTTCTTCGAGATGACACCAAGAATTGCGACGAGCCGAGCCAAAATTTGCTGATGCAATGGAATGAGGGTTTGACGAGCCGTAAGAATGACACGCATCGTGCCTGCCAAAAGGTAAATAATAATCAGAGCACTGACATAGGATCTTACATTTCATGAGGTGATCGTTCTCAGCTATCTTTTCGGGCGTTCCCCCGGCTTCCACTTTGCCCAGGAGGGCATCAAGAAGCTGTGCCGCAGAGTCATGAATGTCTGCCTGCGAGAATCTAGTACAATCTGTCAGTTCCTTTGACTTTGCACCAACATAGAACCGGCTTACAGTAATTCATTCTTCTGCTTGATGAACAGGATTCGCTCGATGGCGATAGCAGCATAGGTATATGTAACATAGTTGCTTGAGCGAAGGTGTTGAACGAGGAGAGGGAGGACGGACAACAGTTGCTCCTTCGTAAGCTATGCGTTGGCGTATGTCAGAGCAAGTCTCTTGGATGGACTAAACGTTTACACACTTGGTTGCGGAACGCGTAAAGGAATCGAATCGCGTCAACTTGAAGGATAGGATGGACAGACCCTGAGGTATCTTGCAAATCTTGGTAAACATGTTCTGAAAAGAACTTGACCACGTCCACCAAGGCGTTAGTTGAAGTCACGCCATGCTGTTGCAGTGTTAGGTCAAACATGGCGAAAACGCAGCAAAAGGCTAACCTGAGTAGTCGAGCCTCGCGTAGCGATCGCTGTAAGGAGGAATATAGCGCTGTCCTTGGCTTTCCAGTTCTCCTGTTTGTTCGCATTGTACTGGGAAAGGCCTGTATTGACCCAGGAGCCGACGATTTCCGTGGTCTCGGCTTCGAACCCACTCCCCACTAATGCTTGGAGAACGTCGGCAGCGGCATGTCGACGTGTGGCGAGGTCAGTGCCCGCTGCCGAGAGTGAGAGGTCAAGTCGAATAAACTCGAGAGGGTCATCTTCGAATTGCTCCACGTCGTGCTCTCTGAGCGATACATTCGGAATAACGACCCCTTGAACCAGGGTAGAGATGGTTTCCTTGGACGAGAAGAGATCTTTGTAGTAGCCGGTTCGGATCGCAGTAGAAATGAATCGCAAAGACTGGGAAACCAACTAAAGGAACGTCAGATGGGAAGGAGGAGAGAGAGGGGACAAAACACACAGCATCGTCGGCAATCCCAGGCAACTTGTTCGATCCAATCAATACCCAAACATTCTGCACAATAGTTGCAACAGCAGACGATCTTTGAAGCTGATCGGGATACAGTTTGATCCATAGCTAGAAGCAGAGTAATTTAATGAAATGAATTGATAGAAAACGACGAATTACTTGCTTCACCGATTTCCAGAATTCTGGTCTTGATTTTGGAAGGGTAGGAAGGTGTGACATCATCGGGCTGGAAGAAAAGAGTTGTCATGTCGAATGCAGTCCCAGGAGGAAGCAACGTACGTCTCCCCTGAGCTCTGCGGGGTCCCATGCTAGAAATCCATGGAAGAGACCAGTTGACCCGAAGAAATCGTCGTAAGAATCTTCTATGGCAGGGGGCAGGTCGTGGCAGGTTAGGTCGTAGAAAATGTCCGTGAGAAGCACCATGGCTTGGGCTACCAATGTGTAATTTGACGCCGGAGTTGTTATGGAAGGGGCGGATGTGGGGTTTGTGAGAAGCTCGGCGGTCCGCTTGAAGAGCTGGAGGAAAGGTGTCACGAATTTCTCAAGAACGAGATTGATTTCGCTGTAAAGCTTGTCTGATCGAACTTGAGCCCTCCACTGTTTGAAGATGGAGTGTGCCGTTTCCAGAACTCCAACATTGACGTTATAGTCTGTCAGAGAGAGCGAAGAGACGAGTTGCTGGAACCGGGGGTCACGACCTGCCGCGAGGAACTGGGAATCTCAGAGACTTACATCTATCAGATCGTTCCATTTGGCAGGGAAGTCCAGCTCCGCGATAAGGGCGACAGACTCTGCTATCTGGGCTCGAACAGTCTTGTCTGCGGGATTCGACAGAGCCAGCATAGCTGGAACGAGCTGAGATCGTAGGGCAGTCTTGTCATCTTCAGCCAAAGGTTGGACGTCCTACGCTCGGGATCGCGTGTAAACATGAGTCCCACAGGACAAGTGGAAGAATCGCACCTCTTCCCATCTCAACTTTGCGATATTTTTCAGGTAGACGCCTCCTGCCAATCGGACGGGGAGATCTTGAGATTGCTGCAGAACCAGTGCGAGAAGGTGGGTGAGAAAGCCTTTCTGGGTGCTCAGAGCATTCAGATTTTGCTCAGCCTGCTTCCTGGACGCTGGGTCGAGGGAGGCACGGAGGAGAGTTGGGAGATCGGCCATGGAGTGAAAGGAAGAAAGCAAAGGAGAGATGAATTCGGGGAACGCGTCTCAAAGGTGAAAGCCTGAAACACACGTGCACTCCGACATAGCCACCACAGACGCGTATCTACTACATCATAAATAATGATTAAATAAACAATAAATACCGGCACTCAAGCTCGCGGCGGTGGGGGGCATCGAGGGCACCTATCCTCAGAGACATCCGTGACTGCTCTCTCAGCGGGTCGTAGCCTGGGGGTGACGTTCAGTGCATGTCCGGGTGTGGATGAGAGCGTCGCCTACCATTGTTTGCAGGTTGTTGTGCATGATCTACACTCGAGACTATGCTTTGTGCTGTATCGGCATTGAGACGAGCCACAGTCTACCTGCTAGTACGATCAGCGTCTCGTGGCGAACGAGCAGAACAACGGCGTTGCAGCTTACCTGGCATTCCTTTCGAGGAATCTCGTGGCCACAGCTGTGACGAATGCAGTCGACCTTTCGAAAGCACATAATACGAGCCGAGGCGACGACGAGCAGGAGAGCTCGGTACCGTGGAGCGGGCTAGATGCCATCCAACGTCCTTTTATACCTAGCAGGTCCTTCGTCTCCTGTAGGCCTCTGCATGATGATGAATCTGGGTTCGATGAGAAAGGCAGATATTAGAAATTTCCCAGAAGGAGATGATTTGACCCTCAAAGTCAGAGTAAATGAATTCGGAGTTGAGCAGAATAACGATAGCGTCGGGTAGAATATGTTAAAAATCTGAATGGCGCGAGGTCTCGTAATATTTTGAAATGAGTCCTACCCCTCGTGGATCTCCCTAGTGGCGGGTCAAGGCCAGACAGTCTTCCGACGGAGTCGTTCAACGCGCTTGAAGCGAACGAGGAAGCGAAGCAGCGCCACCTGAAAGGAAATAGTCTGGATTTGTTAGGACGAAGATATGCGGAAACGAAGAACGTGGCGCACAGTATGACAGGAAATGTCAGTTAGCAGAGGTCAAACAGGTGGAACTAGAGGCCTAGACCGTGAACATACACCATGGAACTCAAGTTCGGGGAAGTAAGGAGGGCCCACACCGCATCCATAAGTCCTGACCGTGAACGTCGCGATCCTCTCTGTATCCGAGGATCCAGTGGTAACTTTCTTCCCTTCTAGAAGACGTGGTGACTATGGATCTTTCTTTTCCAGCTTCAGGGCTTGCACGGTCGATTTCGCGTGGCAAATAGTACCCGATTTCATGGTGACAGCATGTAGGTTGGACGTGATGAATGGCACCAATGAGACGTTCCGTTCCACGCGCTCCCCGACGCGCTCAAGCTACCAAGATCCAAATCGGAGATGTGCAATGTCTCGAGCCCTACGAGCGAAGTATCCGATGCATAGAGTGCTTGCAGTCGTTGTGCCCCGTGCCAGTGCTCCTCATATCGAAAATCTTCAGAAAGGGTATTGCTTATATCCCGATTCCTGCCTTTAGAGAATGAATGGAATAGCTGACGCTAGAGAACAATGTGAAGGACAGTATACCTCTTCTGGATACATAGCCTAAGGCACAGCGCCCGCCGTCAACCTGGAATCTTGGGGAATGGATTCCAACAAGTACCACGTCCTCCAGCCGCCCAGAAGCGTCTCTCCGGAATTCTCCAGAGTTCGAATGGTGAATTTGGGGCGTTTGGCACGAAAAAAACGGAGTTGGTGTCTTGGAGATGGTCGTTCTGAAGAGAGATACGGGATGGTTGTTCGCTTCCAGATCAGGTAATCCCACGACGTCCATGACCGCATGAGGTCGATACTCCAATTCTGTCAATGATGAAGCCAAACTTGAACCGCTAGAAGCAACACTGCTGTAGATGTATACAATGCAATAAATGATTTCCTACAAGGTCCATATGTACAATATCCAATGGAATCGTCGTAACATGGGTCCAGACCCATAGCTTCGTGAACTTTAATGATACCTGTGCTTGTTCGTTCCCGATTCTTCGTCGGGCTGAACGGGAGCGTATGAGCCATTTTTCGATGACCTCATAGCGGGAGCGGATCCACCTCTTCCCCGACGAACATAAATCAAAATGGCGATCACAGCAACAATGAGGGTGACAATGAGGTTGGCCGAAAGAAGAGCGATGATTGCTATTCCATAGCCTCCCACCGGAGTAGCGAGGGTAAGCTGACCGCCTTCTGCAGACTCGCTGTCGCCTGTAACCTTGGGAAGTGAAGCATCGGTGGCAGATGCACGATCTGCCGGTTCTGCACCTCCAGCGGTGCTGTCCACTTCATCGCCGAACATCTGATGCAACGTGAGGGCGTCGATTTCCGGAGGAAGGTTCGACATCTTCTTCAACCGCATCGTTGGAACTTGGGCAGCAGCTTTAGCTGGATTGGTCTGAGCCAGGAGCTGCATGTACGGTTCTCCAGAAGGGAGGTCACCGAAGTCGTACCTAGAAAAAGGCGTGAGTAGGACGATCGAGGTAATTAACGGTCCAAAAAGGATACATACACGCTGTAGACGTTCCTCAGGAAACTGCCGCCCAGAGAAATCTCGTACCCAGCTCCCCACTCGTCCGCACCGTGGAAAGCGGAGATGCAGGCAGAATATGCATCGTCACCAACAGAAATATCATCGATGATTCTCGTTAGATCCAAAGGATGAATCGGAAACTCTTCGCCACTGAATGGATATGAATTAGCCCAATAGAGAAACAGATCGACTGGGCGGCGTACCCAAACACAAATGAAACAGATGTTGTCGTATTGCACGGCACGACCCAGACACCTTCCGACTTGACGGAAACGGCACCAGGGACTTTACTGAAAATGGCGTCGAGGAGGTAAGTTGGCATGATAGCGGTTGGATCCCCAGTGTCCAAGAGGGCAAGCAGTCGACCTGCTGGAACACCTTGGAGCTTTGACTTCAGTGCGACGTCCACGCCATCTACCTTGACCCCCTCCAATAGCGTAGTCCAACGATCTCCTCCTTTGGGATACTGCGGCAATTTTGGCGCATTGACGACACTAGCATAGCGCTCGTCATATTCACCGATAGCGAACGATCCCCCAGCAACGTCCTCCAAGTCATCTGTGCGAGCAAGGTCGATTGCAACGAAGTTCGGTTCATCTGGATGCTGGTCGAAAATATTCTGTAGGACAGAGTGTCCCCATGTCGCTTGAGAACCGTACGCCGTCTGGACAGCATCGTTGATAGGAGATGCTGATAGAACGTTGAAGCTCAGTCCAAGGAGGCCGTCTATACCAAGCTCCGATAATCCCTTGATAGTTGACTTCTTTACATCCAAGAACGCTGCAATGAAAGTGAGAATATGTACCACAGTGCACATATGTTCATCTTGCCTTGTCGGTCAATTTTGTAGTCTCCAAACTCGAAGGGTGCCACCCCAATTGTCCCTGAGACGCCGTAGCTGCCATCGCCATAGTGAAGATCCAATGGCAGACCGCTGTCGTTGTAAGTTCCAAGGCCACCAGGAGGATTAACCCTGTGATGAGCGAAGCGATGTGAGAATGATTATTGCTTCATATCACGATGAAGGGGCCAAACCAGAGGTCTGTGCTTCCTGTATCCAATGCAACATGTATTTCTGAAGGAAGATACGATCAGAACATGATCTCGAGGCTGCGTAAAGGTGGTGAGGCAGTACTCACCATGTCCATTAAGTGTGATGTTGGTGGTATACTGTAGAAAATGGCGGCCGATGATGAGAACGTGCCGGTGGTAGCCTGCTACCAGTACTCACTCGAACGTCTTGCACGTTACTTATCGAATTTGCATCTTTTCCGTCGCTCGTACCAAGAGAAGACGAGAACAAGCCGTGAAAATCAGCCGTCAGAGGACTCGAAGCGTGGGCATTGAGTGCCCTTCGATTGAACTGCAGCTGGAGAGCGGAGACACCGTGCAGTCCAATGGATGCGAAGGCCGCAGAGAGAACAAGGGGGATTTTGAAGGGCATCCTTGGTGAGGAAGGATGGGACGCATCGAGGCGACGGGACGATTTAAATGGTGGCCAGCTGACAGTGAGGCACTGCTCACTGCCCAGGGACTCAACCCTTAGGTCCGTCGACCATTTTGGAGCACAGACACCAGGCCCCTCTGCCGGTTCGGAGAAGCATTTGAAACAATTAAGTACTACACACTTCAGCTGATCTTCAAATATCTTGCGCCATCGATTCATATCAAGAGCCACCGCTGAGTCGCCGAAAGGCCCTTGGGCGCTGGCCATGATACACATTCGCTACGTGCAAGCTACGTGAAGGGCTTCAGATATGCAGGAGGTCGTTCTACCCTGATAGACCGGCTGCCGGTCTGTCAGGGACAGAAAGGGTCAACTGGTCGCCCATCACCTCACTGCCATGATCACTTGCGGGTGACGTGACGTTGGCTGGCATCGCCAGCCATATGATCATGAAACCCCACGGAACATGGCGTTTCAGAGCTTGGGTGCTCAACCTACATTGGAAGAACAGGAACATCAGGATCAGTGCGCAAGGAACCTGACGAGCGTCACGCCGCAGCGTTCAAACGTTGATCCGCATTGTACACACAAGCATACATTCAAGTTGTCATAACTTTAAGCGCCTACTCACTCAAGGGTAGCATACTGATTCAAACGTTGACCTGCATGTGCACACGGGCATACATTGTCATAACTTTGGGCGCCTACTCACCTCAAAGGTAACATAAGTATAGTTGCTTTCGGTCAGATGTCGTCCTCCGACGCCCAGCCGACGACCGTGACGCCATGAGACCCCTGTACTCTTAGAAAAGACAGTACGATCCCCTTGAGCTTGATCACCATGTCTGGCGCCGACCTCGACCTTTTCCTAACGATACTCGCGTGTATTAGGACATCATTGCGCACTGGGCGACAGCTGAACCTACTGCTGAGGAGAAATCAGGCTTCACGGATGCGATACCCCACTGCTTGCGGACAACCCGAACTTGTCGGAGAAACTCAATCAAGTTGTTGCTGCAGTGAAGCAAGTGGACGGCACATTTGGCAAGATAGAGCAAGCAAACCTGGCAGGACTTGTCTATGCCATCATGATCACTTATCCTGCACTAGTTGATTTTTTACAGAGAGCGGCAGGTCTTCAGACCGGTGAGAAACCACCCGGTTGCACATCCCCACCTGCCTTGCAGCACTGGTTGAGGGCCGTGTGGCATCGCCCACTGTCGCAGAGAAGCTCATCAATGTTCTCAATCCTGTGAGTGTTGCACTCTGCCAACTATTCATACTCAATAACGTACACTATCTGAATAGAGTCGCGAGATTTCAGATGGACCAGGATCGATTGCATCCAGGCATTTCAGGAATTCATATATTCATGATGCGTACCCTCCCATGGATTTGAGATGTAAAATCAACTTGTAAATTTGTCCAGGATGAGCACCGGGACGGGTCTGATATGATGTCGAGAACTTTTCTTGAAAAAAAAAGGGACATGGCAAACTTCATCGAGAAATTGAGCAAACGGCTGTAGCTTGAGGGGCTCGTGCCTTCTATTATCGAGTCGCTGGATGTCATCATTATCAGCGCAAAGCAAATCGAGGAGTGCGTGATTTAATTCCTTTGCCTTCCTTTACCAACGCTCATGGTACGCTTCCAAACTGAATGAAAAGGTCGCCTTGGTTCAGTGGATGTTTTGCAAGTCACTCAAGCTCGCCATCTCTACTATAGACCAAGGGAGCGAAGGAGCTGCTGCTAGCCCTTGATAAGCTGGAGCACTGGCCGATACCACAGCTGATTTCAGAAATGAGCGTCTGGAGGCCAAATCTCGAACTTCTCAAGATCTCGTTCTCTTTGCCTATATATGTTCCTCTGTGTTTGCATGGTTCCGGTAGCTATCCCTATTAGTTTTGAAGATGGCTTAAGCTTCAAAGGCAGTTCAATTCCGTAGTCATGTCGAGGGAGGCATTGAATCAGCCACAAATAGGGTACGTCCTGTTATCCCTGTGTGAGGTCTTTGGATGCTAGAGATTCAAGAGAGAAGTTTGACTCGCGAAGACAGTCTGCCTATCTCTCAAGGCTGGGTTGTCTAGGTACAGGAGTGATGTCCCGGTGACACTGAGACCTGATACGTAAACACACTCGGGCTGCGATAAGAATTGTTGTATCAGAACCTGTCCTGACTCTTTCTCTCTTGTGTCGTTTCAATGGCATTGCATCCTGAACTACACGAGCTGGCAAATTAGCAGTAGATGCGCTATCTACCAAGCTGTCTCTGAGTTCCATCTACAAAACAGAAAGCTCCCAATTGTAGATGCAGGCGGCGAGGGCTCTTGTCCGACGATGAACAATATCTCTAAATTACGGACTCAGGGACACACGTAAACTTGACCTCAACGGCTTAGAGAATATTCCCGACCACTAATGAGCGTTGCCAGACTGACCGATTTCTTTGACTGTTCCTCAAATATCCCAGCTTCATGGCCAAAAATATCTTTCGTGTAAGAGACCCTCGAGACGCACACGCTGTTCCACAAATAATGGTCAAAACAAAACAAGAAAAAGAGAACGGAAAGAGAATGGTAAACTGTAAGTATCCAGCAACGCTCAAAGATTTGCCTTCACCCCAACGCTCTCCTTTTCACTCTCCGAAGAAGTAGCAGAGGAAGTGTTCGCTCCTTCGGCAGTCTTCTCCTGTTCTAGCTTGAACGAACCAGTCGGGGATCCAGGCCTCCAAGTACTACCACCTTCCGCCGCCAACTTCTTCTGCCGAACTTCTTCCTCGCTCAGGACGCGACCTCCAATTTCACGCTCTACTTCCTTTGCGATCTCGGTGAGGCATACACGGTCTCCCTGAGATTCGCTGTTGGTTGGAGCAAGGTCTCTACCGATGAGGCTGACGAAGACACCCTTGTAGAGGACGGGGTAGGAGCCAACTTGTATGCCGTGTGGACGGAGACGTTCTTGGAGGCGGGTAAGGTAAGGTGCGATGAGGGATTCGGCGCGGCTATAGCAAGCGAAGAAACGGAAATCGAGTGAGATGGACAAGAGAATGATCGAGATGATAAGGAGACAAAACATACTCGGTGAATATCTGAATGCGGGAAGGACGTTCCGACTTGGGTGGCAGCGGGATAAAATCTGCGAGGGAATGGAGCATCCCACGGAAGAGGCCTGGGACGCCGGGGAAGATGCAGAGATTCCCGTTCAGCCTTACAACAGGCTACACGAACGAGTCAGCAAAGGGTACTTTCGAGCTCGATATGAAGAGTACCGAGCTCGGAAAACGAAATCAGACTCACCACCCACATTTCCGGATGCACGAAAATGACTTCAGCGCTCTCTGGGAAAAGAGCCATTCGAAGGGTCGCGGTTTTCTGTTCCTGGTTCTGTAGTGTGGCCCATTTCCGATGTTTATTCATGATTTTCATCCTTCGAATGGTCTCTGGGTGGTGAACGAGGGGTGTGTTGAAGGCTTTTGCGAGGCTGGCATAAGTGATATCTGCGGGGGCCTCAGCGAATCTTGAGATACAGTACTGGCGCAATAACCCACCATCGTGAGTAGGACCGATACCTCCACTTGTAATCACCAGGTCGAACTTGCTGCTTAGTCGCCTGGCTGCCTCTATTCTGCAATAGGAGCGCGGCGCGGTCAGCATGTCGACCGCTCATCGTTCTCTGGGCTTGGGGAACAACGTACATTTCGCCTTCATCATCCGGTATGACTTCGATCCTCTTCCTGCAACCCTAGAGCTCTCAGAAATAAACCAAACGAAAAGCGAAGTTGGGCTGACGCACAGGTCAATCCCGTGTTGGAAGCAGAAGTGCGCAAACACATGTGAATTCGAGTCCATCGTCTTCCCGTTGAGGATCTCATCTCTACCAACACCGTCCCAGCGTTGTTCGTGTCCAGAGGCGTTCAGAACGGAGAGCAGAGGCAGGCAATGGATGATGTTAGATAGAGCTTGGATGACGTATGCATGTACCCACCCGATAATGAGAGCTGCGGCCGTTTTGATATGTCGACCTTCTCCTAATGGGTTTGGCGGAACTGGTGAAACAGGAAAATTCGGTGTAGACCGCACGGATTCACCAGAGCTGGTGCTAGCGTCCGTTGAGGAAGTCGTGGTGGTGTTGGTGGTGGAAGGCGCGAAAGTTCCTAATGATGGGGATGACGACCTGGTCGACATTGTTGTGTGAAACGAGAGGCTCTGAACACGATTGCGGGTGGCTGGAATGTGGATATGGTGTGGTTGTGAAGCTCCTTGAGTGACAAGAGTTCGCTGCTGGTGGTGGTATAGCCGAGAAAGTAGCCGACGGTGGTTCGAGTGCTGGTGAGATGACAATTCGGAGTCCTGCGTGTTCAATAATACCCGCGACGGGCCAAGGAAGTCTAGAGCCCCAGTCAGTTCCTCAGAAACATGACATCCGGAATATAAATCCTTCTCACTTACCGAGTTGCGAAGGTGCTATCGAAGATATCACGCGCTGAGAGCTGCCAGGCCGAGCTACAACGCCTAAAGCTCGCAGGGACTCTGTGGGATCGAGACGGGCAAGTAACCGCGTCATGAAGCTCGTGCTAGCAGCCTGGTAGGGAATGACGCTTCTCAAGAAACACCCTGAATCTGGTTTCTGTGAGTGTGGGATGAGAAGCCAACACAGCGGCAAATCGTTCGTTGCACGTACCGGATCCCGGATTCAGTGAAGCTATCGAAGTACCTCAGAAGCCTATTCTCGAAGCTGAAGCACGAGCAGACCAGGGTGAAAGACAGGGGATATTGCGAGAGCACCGCGAATTTATAGTGAGTACATGGTGATGGGTGAGGACAAGGCGCTGGTCCGAGCGGGGCGTCGGAAATCGGAATGCCTTGCGACAGATCCCTTCGTTTATCACGCAGACCATACTCATTTATTAAATAAATGGAAACGGACCAATGGGGATCAACGAAGGGTTGGGCAAGCAGGAACAGGAACATGAACAACGTGAATTTGCGTAGCTAGCTGCATAATACATACACTCAATCGTCAATCAGTAGCTGTAAGTCGTAATCGTATCATCTAATAGCACAACATTGAGAAGCTTTAATTGAGCGTGACTGCAGACCCAGGAAAATAAGAAAGAGATCGGAGATTAGATCATAAAAATCGTCAGATAAACAGCGTCCTCCAGCCCAACTGAATTTTGTTCAGAATGAAAAAAAGAAAGTCCACCGGCAGCCAGCAGCCTTAACCTCCCGAACCTGACTGAACATGCATCGTCAACGCGTCACTGTCGGCAAAGCCATATTCACGTCGTCGTGGCTTCCCTTGTCGATATCAAAGTTGTACTCGTCCTCCCCGCTCACTTTAGAGTCGGACGAGTCCGGCTTCTTGATATACCGATCATAGAGCAGCTTGAAGGGCCAGGTAAGACGCAACCAGAACGACACCTCGCCCGGGAAGATGTATTTGCTCTGGAAAGCAATGATGATCCACGCGGTGAAGATTGTGAACGGGAGGGCGACTGCGACGTAGTGGGGGACGGTTCCAAGAGTGCCAGGATTGATTTCGGCGACGTTCATACCGAATACAGCCTTCAAATTCACGAGATAAATCGGTCAGACTAGGGATGAAAGGGACGGAGAAAGTTGACTTACGGCAACAAAGCTGGCTGGAAGGAAGATCATTGTGAGGTACGCGATTTGTTTCATGGCTGGGAGAGGTCATTGCATTAGGAGGCGTTCAGAAGGGCAGAGCGGGAGAAGGAACGCTTACCAGCACTGTCGCGGACAGCAGCTTCCGTCATCTCCCTCATACGCTTGCTATCATCAATATTCACACTGCTGAAGACCTGGGAGAGGNAAAAAGGTTAGTATACTCTCCAAGCACGTAAATAATTTTCTTACGAGGTTCATTACATTCTTCAATCGCCTTTCCTGTTGATACAACATCAACTGGAGACGCTTGATTTCGTCCAACAGGTTCTTGCACTCCCTCTTCAACAGCCTCGCATTTTCGTCTATCAACCGTTGGTCAAAGTTTTTCGAAGTCATAAACGGTGTTGGTGTATCCCGGACAAACTCGATGTTCTTTATGAAATCGTCTAGAAGAGAAGAGTAGTGCAGGTGGTGAGCACGAATAACATGCAGTTCTTGGGTAAGAGGCATATGAGCTGTATTGATGACACGGTTTTCCTAAAATGAGAAAGGTCAGCCTTCTAGACAGCAAACTTGTGAAAAAAGGGATGTAGCGTACTAAGGACAGGATGTGTTGATACAAGGACTCCAGCGCCTCATCCCAACCATACATTGCATGCCATATGAAGCACAGGAGCACGAGAGTGGGATCCGGCGAGCGCTGGAACATGCTTTGCCAATAAACTGACTGCCCAGCAAATCGTATTCTTTCATGTAGGTATGGGGCTGTTGTGGTGGGCAGGGAGAGCGTGGGATGGTAGGAAATTATTGTGCTGCCTTTAAGGTTCCGAATCAAGTGGATGGACAGCAGGTCGAGGGTTAAAACCTTTTGGTCTATATTACTTGTTAGTATCATCTTCATTCCTCCTCGAGCTCAACTCACTGGAATACAGAATGAGAGGTGCCTGGGTGTCAATCTTTTGAGAACCAAGCAAGGTTCCCTTCTTTGATACAATAGAGCTTCCCGGGGCACCAGACGTAGACATATGATCTTCAAACTTGTTCTGGGACATAGATTTGATAAACGTCAAAGTAAGTGTTATGTCTGAGAATTAAAGAAAGTCAATTGTTGGACACACTTCCAGGCACGAGGAGAAAATGGACGCACGATCTCCAACATCTTGTTGGATCTCCTCCTGGAAACGGGATGGAATCCAATTGATTGATGACGAGAAGAAGAACGGCTCGATGTTGAACCTAAAAGTGGGTGTCATTTTGGACGTCAACTTTTCTGCCACGAGGACCGGTGAATGGGAAACACCGACCTAGCGCCCAACATCCGCAGCACCGGACCAGACATGTTCTCAACGAAGAGCGCCCTCACACGAATATTGTCCGGCCGCTAGCAAAGAGGTGCAAGTTAGCACATCGTTGAACGAGGGAACAAAGCATAGAGGGAGAGCGCAGAGCCATCCCTCAGAAACAGGCGCCGTCGACCACGGAACCATGCGCCACACAAGGACAGTAACGCTCACCTCGTTCCCCTCCTTCACCATTCTACTCCACGTCTCGTCGTCGTGCCCCTCCGGGCAATACATCTCTGGGATATTGGTAAAAAACCCCTCATGGTTCACGTCGCATCTATAAATGGTACAGTCCAAGTCTTGGCGGTAATTCCAAATCGCATCGTATATCTTGCTCTTCCTGACCTGTCTCTCCGTCCAGTTCGGAAAACGTGATTGAGGGTATCCAGTCCAGCATCGATTACAGTCAACGCCGTGGTCGCAGATTGGGGGAATCGGAGGGGCGTCGTTGGATAGCTGCGTTTGGTCAACGTCTACTTACACATGGGAGTTGGTTGGTTGAGTGGAGCAGAGAATGAGCGCAAGCCCCAAAGTATGACGATGACTGAACTCCCTTACCATCTCCAATATCCACCCAAGGCCACGGCGCAGAGGGCGCTGCATGTCGATGCGAAGGTGGTGCGATGCGGTTCGGGTCCTGCCCACTTTTTGCATTCAGGGAAACACGACTGCGAACCGAGGCTCGGCTGCGGTTGCCGATAACGTTGAGGTAGTCCATGACGGCCTGAGTGATTTTGTTGGAGGAGCTTCGGGCTCGCAAAGGAGAGAGGTGGCGCTGAGAGGTGTCTACAAGGTAAGGGGATGTGACGGGGGCAGGGAAAGCATGGCACGAGAGCTGTCAAAGGTTGAGGAGTGTTTAAAAGGCTGTGATTGACGCTCGTCCCCTTTGTGTGCTATCTTCTTCCCTCGCTAAATTTAGTCGCTTGACCATCGATATCAGCTCCCCGGAGTTCGGCAAGGGGGAAATGGCGTATTAGATTTGCATGCATAAGTAAATACAATGTTGAAAACGTTGAATATGTGTCGTCAGTGATGCAGGAGAGACTCAAAATGTAGGTATGTATGCATCGTAAGGTATCGTAGCGTATAGTGGCAGGCGGTCCTAGGCTGTGCTGCTGTGCGTGGACCGTCCAACCTCGTGGCAAATTGCGTGACATATCATGGCTGTAACAAAAATCCCTCAACTTTACGCATCCTTCCATTTCTTATCATCCTGCGTAGAGGTGTGAGCAACCTCCACGATCTCTTCCTTGATTTCAATATCAGCAGGCTCTTCATTGTCGTCTGTTTTGCTGTCAGGCCAAAACCGGCGCTTGAGGAGGACGAAGGGCCAGTTAAATCGTTTCCATAATGGTGTACCTGGCGAGAAGTGATGTTTGCTCTGGAAGGCGATAATAGCCCAAGCCGTGGCGAGGGTCATGGACAACGCAGCGGCCAGGTAGTTCCCGATAGTGCCTAGAGAGTCTGGAACGATTTCTTTCACATTCATCCCAAATACGGTCTAAAAGAATCGGAATGAGGGAACGACTAGCTGGAGGGAGAAGGTTCGGCTTACTGCGATGAATGATGCTGGCAAGAATACCATGGTAAGGTAGGCAATCTGTTTCATCTGTCGGGAAGAATAATCAGAACGGGCAGGGTGATGGAATGAAGGGGGCACAGTGACCATACCGCAGCACTATCCCTAACCGTAGCCTCGGCCATCTTATGCATCCTCTTACTATCATCAATATTCACACTGCTGAAAACCTGTAGGGACACCAAACAGTCAGCTATTACGCATGCAAACCACGACCGCAACCGATCAATCAAAGTCAAAGAGAGTGGCACATACTAAATTCATAACATTCCTTAACCTACGATCTTGCATCCTCCGGCTCTTCTCCAGCCTCAAGATTTCCCCAAGCAGATTAGAAGTCTCCCTTGCCATAATCGTGAGGCTCCAGTCCCTTTCCTCCTCTGACAAGTCCGCCAATGCCGGGTTCTCTGTATCTCTGATAAACTCCACCGTTTTCCTGAAATCCTCCAGCAATGACGAGTAGTGCAAGTGGTGCGCTCGGATGATATGGAGTTCCTGGGTAAGGTTCATTTCGGAAGTGGTAATCACTTGCGTTTCCTGCGGGGGGGGGAGAAGGGGGCAAGTGATTAATTGGGTTAGGCTTAATTAAAAGCGTGTTGGGAGCGTGACAAACCAGATGACATATGTGTGTATAAAGATTCTCCAAGGCCTCGTCCCATGCGTACAACGCATGCCATATGTACATAAGGAGTACGAATGTGGGATCTTTAGACCGTTGGAAGATGTTTTGCCAGTAAACAGATTGGCCTGGATCAATTATATCGTTAAACCATCATATTGTGGGGATGGTCGCGAAAGCGGCACAACATACCTGCAAACCGTATCCGCTCATGGAGGAACGGGGCAGTCGTTGTTGGTATATCCAGGTTTGAATGATACGAAATAATGACGCTGGCAGACTTCTTTCGAACTGCATGAACCGACAAAAGATCGAGAACAAGCATTCGACCACCTGCCCAAATAGATTCAATGGAAGAACCGTCAATGGATAAGCTAGACACATACTTGATTTTAATTCCAGAGGTGCTTGGGTGTCAATCATTTGGTGTGCTAGAAGGTAAACCGTTACCAACGCCTGTCCACCAGATGTACAAATTGTGAAACTGAACACATACTGAGGGTAGACTGACTGTCGTTCGTCAAGGTCAGGGCAGACCTCTCTGAGTACGGAGACCGTGCACTGAGTCGAATGGCAGTTGCATTGCTGGGCATCGACCGCAGAAAAATAAGACTCAACGTCACATCTATAAGAGGCCGTAAGAGAATTGAAATTGACAGAGGGAAAGACAGCACGAACGGTCTCCTTCACCCTGCCTTACTTGGGACCGAAATCGCGATGGGATCCAGTTAAGGGAAGAAGAGAAGAAAAATGGTTCGATGTGGTACCTGGATAAGAGGAATAAGCGCCACGGTGCTATGGGGAAAGGCAGTTGACATACTTGGCACCTAGCATTTGCAGTACAGGCCCTGACATATTTTCAATAAACAGAGCACGGACTCGGGTATCATCTTCGGCCTGGAAGGAAGAGATGCGGTTAGCATTTGGTTCTATTTCCTGATAGTCCACCTCCACGCGGGGCCGTGCTGTGCTCCACCTGAGTAAGGGAAATCAGGCGTATGTCCCACAGCAAATCAACAGCAACGACGCGAGGGGCTCCGAGGGAAAGATATTTACGTCTCGCTCAGTCACAAAATTCCAGGTTTTCTGGGTGTCGGTGTCTTCGAAACTGTCAGAGTTCGTAAAATTGCCGTCGGCGTTGACATCAACATAATGTATCTTGCACTGCAGCTCGCTCCGACAACCGTGGATCGCTTCGAATATCTTGCTTCGTTTTACTTGACTTTCCGTCCAGTTCGGAAACAAGGACTGAGGGTATTTGGCCCAGCAATTGTCACAATTTTCGTGGCTGCAGGGTAGAGGAATTGGTGGGAGTTGGGACTCGAGCTGCGCTCGGTCGACGGCTGAAKTTAGGAGACCGGTGTGGTCATTAGGCCGGGAGGATCATGCAAGGCACGAGTCGAGCTCACCGTCTTGAATGTCAACCCATGGCCAAGGGGCGGACGGGGCAGCGTGGCGGTGGGATGGAGGGCGAATACGATCGAGGTTTGTGTCCTCCGGCAAAGGATGGCCCACTAGCGGCATGCTAGTGTTGTTTTGAGGTTGCCCACAGTGTCGCGATGGTGGTGGAGAGGAAACAAAGGAAGGGGAGAGTGTGTGCGATTCTCGGATAAAAACCACAGCACGAGCCTGTCCCAAGCCTTTTCCAAGCCTTGTCGTACTAGGCGCTCATGACGTGAACAAGCAAGCACGGGGATAGCATGCACAGCACGTCTATAACAAGCGCAACGGACTTTGAAATCGCTGTCTGCTCCTCCCACTGCTTATTCGCTGGCCATACAGCTGCACAAGGTACTGATTTTTCCAGCCATTCATTGCCTTAGCACTGTTGTTCTCAGCAATTTATAGGACTTGGTGTGGACCTTCATGCCGTCAAGCCCCCTACTCTAAAAAGCCTCAAGAAATACCGGGGGTCTCCAGAACCACCTCTCTCTCCTCACCCGTCCAAAGCGTCACATCCAGGTTTTTCTCCCACTCCTAGAGGCCTGGACGACCCCCCATTAACGACTCAACATGATCACCCGATATGCAATCGTCACGCTCGTCTTGTTCTTCCTCTCGACCATCTTCGTCATCCAGTCACTCTCCTTCCATGTGTCCCTTCCTTTGATTGGTAAACGCAAGGTCACTATTGGCCTGATGACGGCCCCGATCATGGCCATTGCCATCCTGTGGGCATCCCAGTGTCTTGGGGCCACCCAAATACGAAATGGCATTGTTGGAACAGGTATGCCGCTCGATTTATAGCTCCCAGAAGGTTCCCCTTACCAACCGCTCACCCAGACAACATCAAGCCATACAACATCCTGATCCTGTTCATTTCTCTTGCTTACATGGCCATTACCCTGGATGTTACCGGGATCCTCCAAGCCGCTGCTTTCTGGGTCAGCAACAAAGGTGGCTCCAGCGGACGCAAACTCTACTTCTATTTCTACCTTCTCCTCACCATCATCAGCATGATTGTCGGTAATGATCCAGTCATTCTTTCTGGCACCGTCTTCCTAGTCTACTACACTGCTGCAACCGGGCTGGACCCCGACGCTTGGTTGATTTCCGAATTTGCTGCTGCCAACACCGCAAGTATGGTTTTATTCGTTGGCAACCCAACCAATGTCGTAATTTGCGAAGGTTTTCGAATCAACAACGCAGCGTTCACGGCATACACAATTTTGCCCTTCGTTGCCTGCAGCATAGCTTGCTACCTCGTACTCATGCTTCAGTACCGAGACGAGAAACATGTTCCACGGAAATTAAAAGTTTCAGGACACCTAAATCCCCGGGAGGTCCTGCGGGACCCCGTCAGCGCCATTTTTGGCAGTATCTGGCTCGCCATCTGTCTCATCGTGGTTATAGTCCTCAGCTTCTTCCACGTCGATGTCTGGAAGGTCGTGCTGCCATTCGCTGGTGGCAAGTTCATCTTCGATATCTGCTGGGACCATTACAGATATTCGACGGGCAAGATCCCCAAGTTTAACGAAACCAAACCCGATGATGTCGAATCCGTTGATGATCCCATGGCCACCGCGTTCCGCCGTGCCATGTCCGATGACATGCGGCGCAATAACACCGCGACAACCTTCAATAGTGCCATCCAGCACCACGACACCCTCGATTTCTTCCCTCAAAGCAATACCGACGACTCTGCAAAAACTTTGACGAACAATGTGCTTGGAAATGGTTTGCAACGGTACGAGTCGCCACGGCAATCCCCAGTATCCTCACCCCCATCCAAGCTCATCCCCAAACTGCGGCTCCGACTGTCCCTGGAGCACAAAAAACTCGCCGCTCATTTCCCTACATTCTTCACTGCCCTACCCCGCTTACCCTTCGGCCTCATCCCCTTCGCCTTCTCCCAATTCATTCTCATCGAAGCCCTAGAGCACCAAGGGTGGATAAACATCTTCTCCCGGTGGCTCGTCATAGCCTCCAACAGACAAATGATGCCAGTAATCTGGCTCGTCGGTGTATTCGGCGTTATCCTATGCAACATTTCGGGAACGAATATTGGAGCTACGATCTTGCTCACCAAAATCATTCGAGCTTCAGCCTTTGAAGAGAGCACTGCTCGAGCAGCGGCGGTGTCGCTTGCTGTTGCCAGCAATATTGGCGCTGTGAGCTTTACATTCTCTGCAAGTTTAGCGGGGTTATTGTGGATTGCTATTTTGAAGGATAAGGGTATTACGATCAAGCAGTGGAAGTTTGCGATGTGGAATGCGCTCCCGTTGTTTGCGATGACGGGTGTGGGGTTGGGTGTTGTGAGTGCTATGATGGCTGTTCTTTACTGATTATGATTTTGAAAGGCGACGAGTTGGGGAGAGGGTGGCTCGAACCAAAAATTTCTAAACCATAGATGCTGCTTGTTGTGATGTACATATTCTTTGTTTATCTTGTGTGCTTATTATGCCAATATACGGGGAATCTGTTTGCAGTCTTTCTCAGTCATGGGCGCTCGCCCCTGATTCCTGGGCGCTAAATTCTAGGCTCTGATCACGTGATACACAGGCTGTCTCACGCCGGTTGCCAGCGCGCCATCCGAGCTCATTGTTGACCACCCTCTCCGTCCACGATGTCAAGCAGCAAAGACGATCCAAGAGACGCTTCTCTCGAAGTCGCCTACTCTCTTCCCAAAGCATGGTACCTCGAAAGCACTGGTACGTTCCCAGACACCTGACACCCAAATATTCATTCATCGAGCTTCTGTAGATGGACTTGCGACTTCTGGCATGTTCCTAGCCGGACTAATCATGGTCACCCGAAACCGATTCCTTGCATGGCCCGCTACACTCGTTGGTATCAACTCCCTGGTCAACCAACACCCTCTGCGACAAAAGGAGTCCATGGCTGGGTGGTCTAATGTTGGGTGCGTTATTTTTACTCTCCTATTCCGTCGACCTCGCACTGACGCTGTGCTAAATGTTGATTCTAATCTATCTTCCATCCCATTCTCATTCTACATGGTCCATTATACAGCATATGCATAGCTGCCCTAATCGCTTCTTACATCCCAGTGTTCGTTATTACACGGGTACCGATACAATGATGCGAGCATTTGCAATATACGTTGCTGTTCCACGAGGATAACACACACTGCCTTGAGCGCCAACGAAATGGACCGTATTGCCTTGACTTGGAAGATGCTCAGCGTCCGCAATGAGGAGTGGAGTGGCGCCCGCAAGATGATGCCATAGTGTGCTTATCTCTACATGCTTTCTAACCAGCATTCCAAAATGGAGTGAACGAGCACATGAAGCTCCAAGCTGTAAGCGTCCAAATACTGAAAATAAAATACGCAATAATCTACAATTGAATGGATTGATTTACACTGCCTCACGACGGAACGAGACGACGGAACGAAACGACGGAACAAACGAGAAACTGCTCGAGTCCTTCAAGCCTGGGGTTTTAAAAGGTGGGTAAGGCCAAGCAACGAAGCCGGAGTTTGAGCTTGAACGGGACGACTCTGGTGGACGGGAGGTGCCATCAAGCTCGTGCTCGTGCTCATGCTCAACCGACGGTTCGACGATGACGACGACGACGAAGCGGCGGAAGAGGATCCAGGGTTCAACGTTATCCTCGATGGGTCCCTCAAAGCCGCGCTACTACCACCGCTCGCCCTATCTCCTACGTCGAATTTGGGACTGGCGGAGCTGAACAGCAGGGAGGAAGATGGGGAGGAGTGCTGAACTGCGCGGAAGGTGGGCGAAGTGGACAGATTGATCAACATACTGGCTGCCGATTCGTCTTCCGGAGTCCTAGCTAGCCCCGAAGAAGACGAACTGGACGACGACGATGAAGATGAGGATGAGGATGAAGAACCCAAACCAGCAAGGTTGAGGCTCGGAGGTTGGTAGGACGAGCGCACGGGATCAAAATGAGTCGATGATGGTGGGGTAGGAAGGTATGGAGGTGCCACATCGGTAGGCGAGCGAGCTTGTTTTGGGGGGAGGAGCCTCGGGTCGATAACCGACTCGGGGAGCCAAGACGATATGGAGGGCAAGGGGCCTTCCAAAACGGGATGGAATAGTGGAGAAGGTCGACCGGAGGAAGTTCCGCGCTCGCTGCTCGGACGGGACACGGGTACCTCCTGGGTACGAATGTCGCTGTCCCTGCGGGGTCGGATCGGTATCGGAGGTGCCTCAAAGTCCTCGACGCTGCTGAGTCGTCGTTTCCTCGACGATGGCGGAGGATCGGGTTGGACGTCCATGGGAGGACCGATAAGGGGTAGCTGAGCCTCCAAGTCAGCGACACGTCGAATCAAGTCCTTCATGTAGGTGACCGTCCGAACGAGGATCTCCAACTTGAATTCCTTCTCCTTTTCTTGCCTTTTGCCAGGCTTGTTGGCAGGTTTGCCTGACGACGGTTGGTATTCGTCACCATCATCCTCGCCATCCGAATCGATAGGTTCAACTTGAGGCGATTTCTGCTGCCCGTAATCGATGGGTACGAGCTCTTTCAAGGTGGCGAGAGCGTCATTGATCTTGGTCCTACGGGCCTTCTCGATGATGGAGTGGTTCAAACGCCGCTGGGCCTCTCTCGCAGAGCGAGATAATGGTCCAGGTTTTCTGCCACGTTTCGCTGGCGCTGGCTGTGTCATCCCCGCATTCTCTGAAGCCGATGCTGAGCTAGCACTGGCCGTTTTCTTGGGCTGAATAGAGACCGGCTTGCCCTGCTGCGGGGAAGTAGGCACCGGTGCATTAGACAGAGAGCGTTTGGCCCTCCGCGGGGGGTTGCAGCTGGCCGAGTAGACTTCAGCGGTCGACTCTAGCATGTTGGAGGCGATGGTGGGATGGACCTTTCAGAGGGAAGGAGAGGCGCTTTTCATGATCCTTGGGCCCGGAGGCGTCTCCTTATTGAACCCCAGCGTAGAGATGGTGCGGCCATCAGANNTACGTACGAGAAGAATTGACCTTCGCAGTGGGCTAGTGGAACGCTCGTGTGCCAAGAAACGTGCAACCTAGATGGTTGGCACACGACTGTAGTGGTGCGCGCTGATTGGCTTGGACCCACACACGTTCGTACCTTCTTCTGATATCCCAGACAAGAAGGCGTGCAGTCATTCCCAGATTGGCAGGTAAAGAATGCGAACTTTGGCCGTCCACACAGAAATGAAGCCCTGATAATACCGTGCTGATAATAGCAGCGGCCCACCCACGGGAAGACGCAGAAAACAGGCGGAACGTGGGCTGATTGTAGAGAAGTGCCTTCCGTGGAACCGCCAGGGCCAGATCGTCGGGAAGAAAGCTCCAGCGACAGCACCGCCCCAGTCACTGAGGCAACCCTAACCTTACCAGGCCCTCGACGCCTCTACCTCTCCATCCCCTACAAACGTGTCCATCCACACCTCGAGTTCACAGACCCCTAGAGTGTTATCCGCCATTTGCTCGGAGTCCCGTCCAGATTGCCCAGAAATAGCTCACTGCAGCTTTATTTAGACATCCGAAGCACATCACCTCAGACCTGCCAGTATGTCAATGTCAATTCGCTATGCAGGTCGGGTAAGCACCCGACTTGGCGTTGCGGTCAGAACGCCCCGAACGCCATTGCTGGTATTTGAATGATCGTCAGTCTGCACCTAAACGCTATGTAGTGTCTTCTCGTGGCAACCAACTGTGGCGCTACATCCGTATCAGTCTCCATCTGGCAGTTTTGAAAGATCGCACTGGTTCTTGGAATGCGGATGGCGCCCTGCAAGAATCGTCCAGTGTTAGCCTGGCCGGCGGACATATTACGTACCTACGCCGACTGAATATCGAGCTCCAGGGCTTGCGTAGAAACTACGGAGAAATGGATAGCAGCCGCCTATTGTGGGATAGCTCAGCAACTCCAAACAGAGTTTCTCGTTTGAAGACAGAGGGGGCAAGACATTTGAACGTTTCATGCTCTGAGTGAGCACCCACCCTCTCGTAAAATGTATCGATATGGCTAGCTCAGGTGCTCAGAGAATCTTCCGCTCGAGTATGTTACGAGAGGATCATCAAGCGCGGAGGTCAAGGTGGACCTATCCATCCATAGTCGTTAGCAAGCACACGAGTCCAAGGCAAACAGGCAACCTACTATGACTCCTCCGATTGAGCAAGATTATCTGCCCAGAGACGCAAATCTCGGAAAAGCCCAAAGCTGTTCCTATTTCTCGAGACAACATCTCGCTATCTGAGAAAGCGAGATCCTCGAAAGAGGAGGCAAGAACATGATTTTGCACAAATCCAAGGTGTTCTGAGATCTGCAGTATTGCCTAGGGATGTATTATCCCTGCGAATGCCCGTCTTCCTGTTTGAAACCGATACGACAGTCAAAGGGGTACTGCGCCGTGGCAAGAACCTAGGTCTATTCAGAAAATAACTGATACGAAGGAGTGACTACTAGGGAAGATCACCCCTTATTTTTGGCACCATTGTTTTGGCACGGTTGAGCCTCTAGCTGAAGGAGAACTTGATTGAGGCGGGGAAGAAAAAGTAAGACGACCTTTACATATTTCTCGTGGACTCCTCTTGTCATGAGACGTCAATTATGAACGAACGAGCTCGCCCGAACAAGGTTGCTCGAGGGTCTGCTGGATCCACGACGCTTGTCGTCTGTGATTCCGTTGAAGAAATTTCAGTAAACACTTGAACACAATCAATTATAAACACGTACTCACTCACGCATTCACTCTCGCTGGGTGAATAGCAACGTTGGGTAGCAGTACGGGGGTCGGCAGACAGAGACAAAGAATAAGAATAATAGGATATCCCAATGTACATTCACCAAGGCCACAACGGTTCAAAATTATTATTCACCTCACACCACCGCTCAGAATAAGCGTTCGAACCCGAAGGGACATCAGGATAGTCGTAATGAACCATCTTCAAAAAGCGGCAGTGGTGCTTCAAAAACTCGGTGACCCTGGCAGGTGAATAAATAGGCGAATCGCAAACACTGAGCGTCTTTAACGGAGAACCGGAGCCGGGGGGTACCACCGTGGCATCCTCTTCCTCCAAGGTTCCTCCCAATCCTATCTGGGTAGCGTCAAACCTCAGCCCGAGAGAAGTAAGTGAGGGGCAACGTCGTAACAGGTCCAATATATGAGTATGTTCGAGTCTTGGGACGTGGCTGGACGGGAACTCGGCTCCTAGCATGAGCGTTTCGAGCAGAGGCCAAGCAGAGGCCACCCTATTCAGCTCGTCTGGCCAGAGACACCAGCCCTGTGTCAAGCTGACTTCCAGCTCCTTCAGCTGCCGGCAGACGAAGAGGGGTACGATGCAATCGAATGCAGTTTGCATATCGAGTTCCAGGGCTTCTCTGTGTTCTCCATAGACGACCCCGCGGAGTGACAAACTTTGGATTTTTTGAGCGGCGCAGTGACGTAGGATGGTGTGGATGAGTTTGAGGCATTCGGATCGGGAGAGGGTGTCGTTTAAAGAGCAATTGATAGTTGAAACTCGGCTTGCTAAAGGAAGGCGCTGGATGAATCCAGCGACGCCTGCAAACTTTGAATCACTAAATGTAACAGATCTTAGGGAGGGGAATACATCGTCAGAACGACAACGAATTATATCTTCCGGGATCGTGCCGTCTTCCGTTGGTGTGTAAAGGAGGGGAATGAATTGGAGGCCTTCGATTTCAAGGGCAGTGAGGTGAGGAAGGGAAGATAAGGGTAAGATGGCGGCAATTGAGATTTCTGACAGACATAACGTCTCGAGATTCGGCCAGGAGAATGATGACAGGTATTTCGCGATAAATGGTGTTCCTGTGGCACCTATATGCCTGATTGTGAGTTTCTTCAAAGTCCTGGCTATTCGTGTCGTAATTGCTTGAGCAGATGTAACTTGGATGGGTACGTCTGGGGAGATATCGACGTCCAAGCTAACTAGGTTCGGACCCAGGAATAGAAAAATATAGGGAAAGGAATGATTATAATGATCAATGTCGGCTGCGGTGATCCAGCGTCGCCAAGCTAGCGACGTGATAAGGGGAGACAAAGCACCAGGCTGCCAGTCTGCCGCTAATTGTAGCGCTTGCCATGCGTCAACTGAGAACGCTGAAGTCATTGACCAAAAATTTATTTCACGAATCCGGTGAGCGTAGAATGTCTTGTATCTTTGAAGATCTTCTGGGAGCAAGCCCCTCGTGAACGTCTGTCCGGGGCATGATCAGGGGTTGGGTGAAACGCGTAAGAATTTGACTGAATCTTACAAATAGTTGGTGCTGAGACGCAGGGGAGTCCTTCTTCACATCGAGCAAGCCCCGGGGTAGGCAACGAGCAATTGGTTCTACGGGGCCAATGGTGCGCCAAACTCGGTCGAGGCCAGGTTCAAGGAAGGCTCGACAGGTAAAGGCCAACGCTATGGCCGTCGACCGATATGTTACTTCATTGCATATCAGGCGCAGAATTTCTGGAACTTGGAGGCATTTGTCCATGGTGGTAGTTGCGTTCAAGGGGCTGCTTGACTCAGAAGCCTGAAGGGGGTTAGGGTTGGTGCTGGGTTAGGGTCTATCTGATGTTGAACACGTTCCCATCATCAAGGGCGTCAGCGCCTGTGCAGCGACGTGTCCAAGCCCAACCCTCTTTACCTCCCCCAAACAAACAGGTGTCCAGTGAGGCCTCTACCATGTTTACCGAAGAACTCAAAGCCTTTCGAAGGCTTGGTTTTCGCCATGTAAGTCCTTCGTTCTCTCGTTAACGAATGGGAATATATCTTGTGCCAGGTTCTCCTCCAAGTCCTCAACTTTGCCTCAGTCATAGCCTCTGGCCTGATGATTTGGAAAGGATTGGGAGTAATCACAAACTCTGAATCGCCCATTGTCGTCGTGCTGAGGTGCGTCTCACCCTACCCGGAGAGCAGCACCCTCCCAAGCTCACATACACGATTGATTATCCAGCGGCTCAATGGAACCTGCTTTCTACCGTGGCGACCTCCTCTTCCTGACGAACCCCTCCTCAGAACAGTACAAAACTGGTGATATCACGGTCTACAAGATCCCCGGCGCCGACATTCCTATCGTTCACAGAGTACTCGAAACCCACGACGTTCCACCTAGAATAGACATCCGGCAATACACCAAGTCAACGACACGGTCCAAACATACGACGAACACTGATGGCTCGGAGTCAGATAACCAGTTGCTTTTGACAAAAGGCGACAACAACTACGTAGACGACATCGAGCTTTACCAAGGACTAGAATGGCTTGAAAAGAAGCATATCGTAGGAAAGGTTCGAGGGTGCGTTGATCCCCATACTCCGTCTCTCTCGGCCACCATTCTCATACCCTCACCCAGGTTCCTCCCCTACGTGGGATACGTCACAATCGCGATGGTGCGCTCTTCCCGTTTCCTTTTCCACAATCCAAACTTACCGGTATCCCTCCATACCAGAACGACTTCCCCCAACTAAAGTACGCGCTTTTGGGAGGTCTAGGCCTCCTCGCTCTTATACAACGCGAGTAAACCCAGAGCGCATTTTGCGTTCTATAGAGGGCACACATTGTCGGCTTTCTTCGCTGATCCTGGAACGGAAACCTAGGCTCATGTTGTATCAATATATCGTCTTAATTTATGCTGCGTGCAGTACGAGTGCAACAGATCCCATAGCCCCGGACCCTTGACAACGCATGCAAGCCTCGACCAGCGTACGCCCCTTTCGATTGGAATTCGAGCGCTACCGTCATACAGCGGCTGACCGAGCCAGGCGGGCATGATTGCGTTGTGTTGTGAAGTCAGCCAGGCGTCGGCGACAGAAGTGTCAGCCCCTTGCTATGAATTGCATATAAGACCCATCCATTGTTGGCAGCCGCTCAAAATACCTTTCCACGACCCTCTCCGAAGGATGACATCCACCATGCCAAACCCATGGCCCAGCGGGCGGCGTGGTGGGATGGAAGAGAAGGCGAGAGGTCTCATACGCCCACAGTTCGGAATCCCGAGCCGCATCTACTCACCCTACTTTTCTCATGTCCCAATTCGCGCGGGTGCCACACGACAGGGTTCCATGAACCTATTCTCTGCTGCGCAGGGCGTACTCAGCTCCTGGCCTTGTGGCCGTTGCTAAATTTACACCGTTGTCGAACAAGAGCACGTTCGATGCATTGGTACGTGAGGTCAACGAGGAGAGCGAGGTGAGATTCAATTAGTATGCAAAAGGTATGTATCGTGTACCCTATCCTACCCAACGAGAATTCAAAACAACAATACATCTAACAAAAGATCAAGCAGCGGCGATAGATAACAAAAAAAGACTACTTTAGAAGATGCTCTCCGCATTGGTGCGGCGGCGCCACCGGGAGGGAAATCAAGAACTTTCTTTCGACGACCCCGGAGGGAGGTTCAGCATCCTGTTGACTCCAGGAATATACAGCTTCCTGGAAGCAAAGAAACTGGTGAACCAGTCACCGAACGTCACTCCCCAAAGGACGCCCCAATACGATGTTCCACCGTTCTAGAAACGAACATCAGTACTCTGCAGTCATGCTACTCGAAATAACTGGTAAACTCAAACGCACCTTTCCATTCGTCAAAGGCAACGCCTCCGGACGGCCCCAATACGACTTGAGGTTGGTCGCCTCAGGGTCCTTCAGTAGAGTGAGTATGTTCTGAACGACGACTAGAGCTTGCGGGTAGGCTTTCCTAGCCGACTTTTGCTCGTTCCACTCGACCACGTCCCCTGCAGCGAAAATGTGCGGACGGTCGGGGAGCTGCATCGTCGGGTTGACCTTGACGTGCCCAGAGGACGTCAGGACCTCGTCTCCCAAGGAGGCGGCAATGAAGGCAGAGTTGGGTCGTGGCCCGCGTGTCGGAATCTGTTTATTGGGGTTCAGATGGTATTTTGACGTATGAGGCAGGCTAACTTACCACAAGGTCAGCTGTGATTTCTTTCCCTGAGCGGGTGACGATTTTGCCATCCTTGGGCACCACGTCGTCGACTCGGTCTCCCAGAACGAGTCTGACACCGCGCTTCTCGAGACTTTCGTTGACTTGTCTCCTCCAACGGTCTGGATAGACGTCGTTGAGAAGCAAGTTCCTGCTGTGAACGATTGTCACGTTCTTCGTCTACCAAAACGCGTTAATATTTTTCCCTTCTCTGCCAGAATTGAGAAATACATACCGGCCACTCGTCCTTGATTTCTCCAGCATATTCTAACAAGTGCGCAAAGGGTGAACATGTGAAGACCAAGTTGAATAGGAACGAAGCCTACCAAATGAAATCCCTCCACCTCCAACCAAAACGATGTCGTTGGCCTTCTCAAAACGGTTATGCCACT
Organism: Candolleomyces aberdarensis; assembly: GCA_004126415.1. Taxonomy (NCBI): domain Eukaryota; kingdom Fungi; phylum Basidiomycota; class Agaricomycetes; order Agaricales; family Psathyrellaceae; genus Candolleomyces; species Candolleomyces aberdarensis. The sequence continues at coordinate 70,008 of SDEE01000187.1, forward strand.
CCTTCAGCTTCTTGATGGACTCTTCTTTGGTATTCGGGAAATCCAGGGGACCCTCCCAAATACTTCCCGGCGCGAGGAGGAGGTAAGTATACTCGATCTTCTCTCCGTTGTCGAGGGTCACGTAGCGGTTCGCTTCATCATACTTGTCGTCGTGAATAGAGACGACTTTGGCGTTGACCGTCCTCCTGTTTCCCTCATTGAATCTGTCTGTGAGGGGCAAAAAGATTTTGTCCTCATAGTGAGGCTCGGTTTGGCTAACGACGAGCCGGCACGCGGCTGGCAGGTGAATAAAATGGGAACGAGGGTTAATGAGAACGAGTTTGGTGGTGTCGGGGTCGAGGCGCTTTGAGAACTCGTTGAAGGCAGGGACGCCGGCAAAGCCAGCCCCGACGATGAGGACGGTTTTCTGCTGGGGTTTGGAGGACATTGGTGGGACTTTTGGTGGGATCGGACGAGTCGGGACTCTATATCTGATAAGATGCTGGGGATTGATGCATCAAATGATCTAGGCCCGCCATTTTTATCACATTCGACGGCATTGACATACGAATGGCGGCGGCTCAGGGACGAAGCAACAGCCCGCAGTTCAATTTCCTTCGTTTACAACATAACGTTACATGGTGCAATATATCCGAATCGATCGCTTCGTTCAAATTAGATTCCTGGTCAATTCCTGGTCCATCAATTACAGGGCCTGGGTGGTAACAACACCGTCGGGCTCTGAGGCAGAGGCAAGTCAACAACCCGAGTGAATTTGAGTTGAAGCAGCACTCACCGATGTAGCTGATGAGGTCATCCCCCTGCAAGTTCCCGAGGAACGAAGTTGGGATGGTAGCCGAGAATCCCTGGGTGCAGATAAACAGTTATTCTTAGTTCCCAAAATGAACTGCGAAGCGCAGTACAGTAGAAGACTCATACGTTGAGGATACCTGCACCCTGGTCGAATCGGTCTTTCACATCTCCACCTATACATTCGGCGACGATATGTTCAGATACATTTATCCGGCCTTAGGAAGAAGTGCTGCACTCACCGGCTTGGTTTACCTTGCTAGCGTAATCGTCGATCTGTGCACTGGTAACACCATCCTTGAAGACGACGATGAACTCTGGACGAAGCGAACGAATGGCCGGATCCAGTCAGCCAGTGCTCAAGTGATCGATCAGCGAAGCTCGTACTTCCGGTTTCAGACATGCTTGATGCTGGAGTTGTTGCTGGGGGTTGTGAATCGGTAGTAATCGCGATGAGAGAGGACGATGGTGGTCTAAGGGAGAAGAAAGATGTCGATACGACCCCTGTCCACTGCGACAACTGCGTGATGCAGTGGTGACTTGCCTAATATGTCGAGGTTGGAGCATAAGGACCTTCCGGACCGTTTCGTCATTGTCGCTGACAGAGGGCCCTGATTTGGAAGCACATGATAGACGCCTCCTTTGACGTTTACTGTCCCAACAGGTTTTCAGCAGTACTCGTAAATATTGGTAGTAGGAGGATGCATGAGATGCTAAGGCCGCAGTTAGCTATGGTGCCACGGTACGGTCACCGTGCCCCTTCATTCCATCACCTGCCCGACAGTTGAAATAGACTGCCTCTTACCATGGTATTCACCACCGTCGTTCATACGCCATCTGGTTCATCACGCTCCAGCCTCCCAACAAGTCTACATAATCCTTTGACAGCTCCCTCCCGATAGTTTCCCTGCCCCGTCACATCCCCTTACCTTGTAGACACCTCCTAGCACCACCTCCCCTTTTGCGAGCCCGAAGCTCCTCCAACATAATTTTTAAGTACTCAGGTCGTCATGGACTTCTTCAACTTTAGCTTTATCGGCAACCGCGGCACTGGCCTTGTCAGAAGATGGTAAGCCAGAGAGTTTCGTTATATCGTCATACTTCGGGGCTTAGGGTAGAACAGAAAATTCATTTGCGAGTCGAAAGATCGCGATAAATATCACTCCCGTGGCCTTGAAAGAGATCCATACAAGACGTTAGCGACGGCGTTTGCGAAGGAGATGCTATTTTCTAAAAAAGAATAGAGAGAAAGAAGTCAACCATCCTCCACGTTCCGAGATTAAACAAAGGATGTAGAAATCCCCACTTAGATGACACTGGCGGACGTAGGCAAACCCGCGATTCGCAGAAAAATGTCCGGAGCCAGATTCGACAGTGGACTCGTCAACCTTCAGTCTGTTAGACACAAACGCGCGAGCCTCATCCTCGGGTCAACCGAGGCAAGCCTTCACCGAGTCTCTGAATGACCAAAGGTCAGTATCGAAGTGGACCAAGGTTGAACGTTGAACTGGTGTACATTTTTTGGACGAGGGACGTGCATTCACGTTCTGTACCTTCGCTCTCGGTTCACTATCAATCCCTCGCTGACTCCGCATCTGCGGCGTACTCGCACTCGCTCGAGGCTTTGAACAAGAACTCACTCAGCCTGAGCAATTTCGAAGCGCATCCCCCAACATTCCTGAGACTCGAGCTTGAGAGGTGACGGGTCAGTCCAGGCATACTGCTGGGACATGGGAATTCTCGCTGAAGTATTCGGTACTGAGTACTAGGCATTAGGCATGACGCCGTTCATCCGGAGACATCTCAGTAGACAGTGACTCAGTACTCAGTTCTCCCATTGTGCGGCAAGCATTTGGCCTTTGGTATGGCTACATATTTCAAAGAATATCGTACAATTACACACGACACCAGACAGCCAGACACACTACTTGCTGAACCGATTGAACCAACCAACGACACTCCTCGCAGACTCCTCCTTTGCCCAGACTATTCGGATATTTGCGTCAATCAGAGCGCATGTTAGTAGGCATCGTAGGACTCACCAGCGTTAGCATCATTAGGATCAGCCCTCGTCGCAAATCCATGCGAGACACCCGAGAACACCTGGAGATGATACGTCGCCTTTTTCCCGGCAAGAATATCGACGGCTCGGCGCAGGCTTGCAGTGGGGAAGGACGAGTCGGTTTCGGCGCATGAGAGTAATAGAGGTTCTGGAAAAGTGTCAATGTTAGAAAAGGAAAAGGAGGTCTGCACATGATTCAATAGGACTTACTCGTGAGGTTAGAGAAATGTGCTTCGACCAAGCCGGACGGATGGGCAAACGCTCCCGCTACAACTTTATCCGTGGCAGAGATCTCGAGAGCGTATGGTGCACCAAAGCAGTACCCTGTATATCGTATCTCGTTGTTAGACTTCAAGAACAACACGGGTCTTGAGGCGATGCACTGACCCACTGCAGCATACTTTGCGTCCGCACCATACTTTGTCCTGACAGCCTCAATCCATCCAGGAAGGGCCCTTTCAGCTTGCTCTCTCGACTTGTTGAACCACGCGGTCATATTGAAACCGGGTTGACCGTCGTGTGCTTGGATGGGGTCGCCAAAGAAGTAGTCGATACCCACTACATTGAAACCTGCCCAAAACTCAGTCAGTTGGCTTGTACACCCAACACTCCTCCGAGTCAAACGTGGAGAGAGAGGGAGCGGAGAAGTGATAAGCCAACGCACCTTCGGAAGCGAAATAATCCTGGAGCAACTGATTGTTCACATAAAACGGACTGTAAATGTCCGAAAAGAACAACAAGACTTTCTTCTTCTCGTCCGAAGGAGGCGTCGTCGGTTCAGAGAGATACGTGGGGACGTCTGCGATGGTGACGTTCGTTCCGACGGGTTCTCCAGCGTGCTTGGCGCCCTCAATGCAATGCTCTGTGATAGGTCCTGCTAAGACTGGGGAAGAAGGATCGAGAGCGGAGAGAGCCAGTAAGGGAGCCGAGAGGAGAGTGAGGAGCACCGGGAGTTTGAGGGACCACATTGAGGCTG
>SDEE01000188.1:0-73629 GCA_004126415.1 Candolleomyces aberdarensis
AGTACCCCTCGGTTTACTGGACCTAGTGTGTCTAAGAGAGTGAATACTTGTTTATTCTTAATACTCTACACTACCCCCATACCTCGCACCCCTGATTTTGGTGCGGCGCGACTACAAAAGGTCTATCTACGCTACATATCTCGCCCGGCTCGACGTTGAGTTGGTGTTAGGTGTGGTTGTGGGTGTTAGTCGTCTCGCCGTTCTCGATCACTTCACCGTGGATCTACCCACAAGCTATACGACGTTCTCTGTTCTCCGCCTTAACCTCTACCGCCGCTGCTGCCCCCGCTGGTGTTATTTTGGGGTTATGGAACTGAAGTTGTTGAGGTTGTGAGAATGGAGGTATAGGCTCCTGCTGGCTATATACCAGCTGTTGAGTTTGCGGAAGGTAAATTTGCATTTGTGGCTGCAGTTATTGTGTATGATACACCTGCTGCTGTCGTCGCAGCAAATTACAAATGTGTATAACACCTTGGATTCGTCAAGATCAATCGAGGTCAGAGTGTGATAATGTCGTTCTGATTTTTATTCATCCAGCCTCTATATAATGCAATGCACGTCGTATATGATAGAATACAAGTCCAACTCCCAGTCTAGCTAAGGAGTAAGTAATATACACATAGAGAGCGTGAGCGGGATAGATAGGTAAGCAGTAAAGTATATTTAGCTTCCCGAGATGCTAAGTTGGAGAGAGAGCGATGGGTGGATAAGATAAATGAATGCCTCGTAGGACGATCAACGTCCGTTAAATGCGATGACCATTGCTGGGGCGATGTTGTATTTCCTGAGTAGAAAACGTGGGCACACCTCAAACAAGTGCGATCCATCCTTTCCTCTCAAACCACTTCTCCCTTGGTCGTCATACTTTCGGCGTCGTGGCCAACGACTTCAAACACCAGGCATCCTCTTCCTCCCCGGACTCCACATATTCGGCGGAAGTGGTGCCCTTACCCCAGATTACTTCTGCTTGATTAAAGTTTGGATATCAGACTGACCAGTTGCGATCGTCTTTCTTCAGGATTTCAAAGTTAATTGCTTGCCTAGTAGCGTACACCATCCGTGCATCACAAGTCCCTCATTTCGGTGCGCTGATACCAAATGCCTGGCCTCACTTCCTTCGAGCGCAGGGTTATATACAAGATGAATCGATTTAAACATGTGATACTGGCTCAAGTAACTCAGGCCTAAATGAATGCCCACTGGTTGCTACTGTCAGCTTATATATTGCGGTATGTCACTGGTTCTAGATGCATGTCTTGTTTGACCAACCTTGACTGGAAACGAGCTCAGTTCCATACAATGCCTCATGATGGTTCGTTCTCGTCATTCACGTCCCGAAATTACGATACACACAAAAGTACGATGGAGTTTGATTAATCAATGGCCTTTTCTAAAGGCGATTTTGGTTTAACCCGAGGTTATTTAAACACGTTAATTAATCAAAGTACCTAGCCCTGGCACGCGCTGCTATCTTACAGCAGGGGTGTGAACGATTAAACATTGGTGCAAGTGCAAGGAGGTATTACATAGCGATTAAACACTGTATAATTAAACAGAAAACACATAGAATGAGTTAACAGAGTGGAAGGAAGTTATTGAATGGAACGGTAACATTTAATCAGCGATAGGCGAAAGAAGAGGGAACATAATAGCTTAATCAAATGAAAGAGGGCGAAGACAGTTAAACACAATTAAACGGGATGTCCGACAATTAAACAATGGAGAGAATTAGAGAACTGAATGCGAACCGACAGCAAATGGAGGAACAGAAACACGTGTTTAAACATGACCAGAAGAAGCTTATTGAGCGATGCGCCTTCGCTTGCTCGGGAGGTCTCCGGCCCTCTGATTATCCTCAGCAGTCTGAGAACTCTCGGCATAGCTCCAGGTGGACCTGGACGTCGTGACCGTGAGGTTAAGATACAAGATACTCAATTGTTTCACTCACCTTCGATTTCTGGGTGATCTTTGACCACCCGCTGCTGTCTCTGGTCCAAATTTCGCCTGCTTACGCTTGCGGGTACTCTTCCGCCCAGTAGACCCATCGTGCGAGGGCTGTACATTAGTTACGAGGTCATTTAGCTCACGTATGGGGCGTGAAACCTTCTTCAACCCCTTACGACGTGAACCAGGCTTAGGACTATCGGGTGGTGGGCTAGGGGCCGGGGGTGTGAATGGTGGAGGTGTAGATGGCGGAGGCGGAGACATAGGCGGCAGAGGATGAACAATGAGTGGCGGAGATGCTGCTGGTGGCTGGGGTGCATCTTCCTGCAGAGGTTTGTCCAAGTCAGCCTGTGATGTAGTTTCCATTATCGGTTTATCGGTGATCAATACCAAAGACCACATACCTTGTTGAATACGACGATCGGACCTGCCTCCTTCTGTTTCTCCTTCTCGGCAACGCCCAATGCACCCTGTTCGAAATCTTCGTCATCTTTTCCGATATCATCGAGTACCTCCTGCACAGCAAGCTTGAGTCGTTCGTCGATGTCACCTTTGCTTCGGAATCGAAAAGGATTGCTGGCACTCTGGTGCTCAAGCAAGCGCTCGTACAGCGACAATGTATCGGCCAGTTTGCAAGGAATCGGATCACCTAGATTTATACCTAGCTGGAAGCGAGTAGTATCGTAGAAATCGTCAGGGGTTCCAGAAATGTGAAGCCAGGGGATAGTCGGCATATCATTTTCCGGGGGATAAACATGCTCTGTGCGACGCAATGGCAGACAGTTAGCATAAGAGAACAACGATGAATCAGAAAAACAGTGCTTACCCCATACCGCAGAGAAATAGCACCGCAGAAGCTGCGACACTTGCTTCACCGTAACCTCTGCAAGGTCAAGAGATGGAAGAAGCGGCAAGCCGTCATCATCCTTAACGAATTGAAAGACTGACGGTTCAGTGATGCCTGAGAGGGGGTAACGGTCAGCCTAACTTAGCAGATTTTAACAGTCTACTCACCTGGCATGATTGAGTCTGCGTGAGTTGACCACAGCTTAAGGAGCTCGGAGTGTGCACCTGGCGCATGAATCAGCTCGGAATTCTCAAGTGCGTCGAATCCCGAGTATAAGCTATTGCACAGGTTAGTGTCATGGATGTAGGAAACAATGGCTCCGACTACTCACATTCCGTGTTGAATGCCGCCTGACTTGGTGCGGAATCCATACATAAGTCCGACTACGGCACTTCCAACAACTCCACGGCCCAGATTCTGCTGGAGAGACTCTCTGACGAGTTTTGGCCAGAGAGCTTGGTTTCTAGAAATCGTAGATTAAATCAAGTAGAATCGTGATTTTGGACGCGGCACGCACCCTTCAATGTCCAGCTCAAGGTTCTCCTTTCGACGCTCCCACATCTTCTTGTCAGCATCATTCCATGCTCGCTGCACAAGCGCACCCATTGCCGTGGCCAGGATCAAACTACGCGGGCCAACTCCCAAATCACTCGCATTGCCGCTCGTCGACAGCTTTGGATCAGCCACTACAACACAAACCGTTCTGCAATGATTTTGCTCGGCATCCCTCAAAACGCTCGCGGGTTCCCCCATCTTTCGATAGAGGACACTCGGCGAAGTTCTCCAACAGTCAAGCGAGCACTTGGGGATTCACGGCGCTTCGACGGTGCCCTTTGGACAGCAGCCGCAACGATTCCGCCTTTGAATACCTCCAAACTAACTCAGTTGTCGCCCTCCACATGCTTCGATGCGCCAGATTTCGATGTCGGTACTCAGGGTATCGCAGGGACTCGGAGTGAGCTTTCTCTCATCGCTTTCTCTCATTATGTATGTGCTTACAGATCTCACAGAGCGTAAGGCGGACGATACTGTCGAATGTAGTCGCACCGCACTGTCACCATCACCGAGCTCGCAAGGAACCACCAACGTCATGAACATTGAGGATGGGTGGATATGGCGTCTCGGGGGCATCGGGAACATCTCAGAGAAGGAGATGGAGGAATGGGAAGAGGAAGGTACGCCGTAAGTGACTCAATTCCGCATAAATGCTAACGATGTAACCTAGGGGACCGTGTCCACTGGTTCAGGGCTGAAGCCGAGATGGAGAGGTGGAGGGAGCAATGGGAGGTCAAGCTTGTAGAATTCCTCCGCTGCATCCGAAGCTTCGATACAATGTCACAGACCTGGACCACACTGGCAACTCGCCAGTCTTCGAGCTCATACGCAGCCTTTGCTCGTAAGAAAGCTTTGATGTACAAGCAGATGGCCGGAGATGTCCAAACGGCGTTTCGGGGAATTCAATTGAAGGAGCCCACGATCTATTCGCCTGGTGAGAATATTGTCCAATTCATTGTCCGTCACCGCCGAGTTGAGCTGTCGCAGTTCCATCAAAAGCATGTGTATGTCTATCACGCACTTGATCCTGTCTCGTTTCGTCTTTCCTGATCTCATGACCCAGCCCTCGTCTCCTCGAGAAGTGTAGCAGTTTTAAAGAGGTACGCATTCTCCAGCCTGTTTTTGCCCGCTGAGTCTTGATTAATCTCGATAATTGTTCATCAGGTTGACGATTAAACACCTTTCTCCACTCCATTTCCATTTTCTCTTTTTCTTCTGTTCGATCATTGTTATCGTTTAATCAGTATCTATTGTCCGCCCACTTCATATTCCAATTCTTATTCGTTGTTTAATCACCCCATTGTTCAACTATCTCATTTTCAGTTAATCAATTATATTGAATGGTACAGAGATTCGTGTTTAATCATTCACGCCCCTACTGTAAGATAGCAGTACGTGCTAGGTACTTTGATTAATTAACGTGTTTAAATAACCTCGGGTTAAACCAAAATTGCCTTTAGAAAAGGCTGTTGATTAAACAAAGTCCATCGGGTTACAGATACACAAGCTGATCGAATTTTACGATGGTTCGTCTACAGTGTTCTGGCTCGCCGAAGGTCGGAATCTCTTCCTCTTGTCGTCCTAAATAACTCATAAGGCATTCCTTCAGGATATTCTAGCGCACTGCTCTCCACATACGTCCTCCATCAATAATCCCAGCTCGCCAATAGAGGAAGTGCTTGAAAGCTCACATGGGCAATGGATTCGTTGGAACAGGCTGAACGAATGAACAAGTCCACAGACAGGCGTCAGTACCAAATCTGGACACCAAAACATCACAAATGGTGGTAGCAGGGGGCTCAATGGCATGGTCAGTCCTTGACGGATATTTCGTGAACCTAGGGGCATCCCCGCATCTTGGGGAGTGTGAATTGTATGGTCTTCAAAATCTTTCTTCTTCAATTCCATGTTTTCTGATCCCCGAACGAATTCGATACCATAGGTATATTCGCAACACGCGATACTCATCGAGATGCAATACACGACTGGTTTCGATGCATTTCAAATGAGCATGGTTTAATCGTGCGTGCTTCGATAAAACGGAATGCTGATGCTACCTACGGCTCAGAACGATGAGGAGCCTAAGAGCCCAGATAGGGCTTATGTCGGGTATCGTCATCATCTCGAGCCGGAATATTCAGCATGCTGTATGGATTCCCCAAGCCTGAGGTCTCCAAGATCTTTTAGGTCGGAAGCTTACGCTTCTTAAAATTACTCGAACGCCAATTTGAAAAACAAGCGATCAATATGTCCTATCTAAAATCTCCCATTCTAATGATAACTCCATTTCGTGAATATCGCTACCCTATCTCATGCTGCGTCAGGGCCATGATACGCTTTAGGCGGAACTTCTACATATTCTCGTCCAGAGTCACGCGAACTCTGTTGAGTCTGAGTGAGATCGACCTAAAGCGACATATGCACGGTGAGCCATTGAGCCGGAATCCGGGTCGACGATCATTTTGAGCTCACGGAATAACGTGAGTCAACCGCCATGTCGCTTGTGGTTCTCATATGGATGGATATCGAGGTGGGTGGTATAGTGGCAACCTGAGAACGCGCAAAGAGGACGGCAGTGGACGTGAGCCAGATTAAGGATCACGAGCGAAAAGAACCATCCGAACCAAGCCACTAGCCAAGGATCTATTAGAGGAGGATTGCGAGACTTCTGATGTGCCAGCCGCTAAGTACGCGAAGACCTGTTCGAACGTTGAGGGCTGAGAGTAGGGCATTCGAATAAACCGCAAGAAATGAGATGACTCGTGCCCGACATGTCAGCAGAGAATGACGCACGCTTGGCCAGAAACGTGTACATCGCTAGCCAGACCACTGGAGCGATGTCTTACGGTCAGAATGCCAACACCAAGTGAGATTTTGACCTACGGGTATTAGGTGAAGCGAAGAACTGGACGCATAACGGTTTGAGCGTTGAGCGAGAGTGCAAGAGGTTCAGCGCACCGTGATTAGAATGCAGACTGCGGCCACACTAGAAGTAACGACAAGTAGACACCAAGAGTGTGGGTCGTATTCGATGTACCTCAAAACGAGGCCCGTGCCTAAATCCCTGATTTTAGTCGAGCTCATATTGAGGTTGAAAGGTGAGAACGCACCGATGGTATATGCAAAAGGGCGCTCCAGTAGCCGAGCAACTCTGCAAGAATGGACTGCTAAGATCGGCAAAAATACAACCACGTACTTTCTAAGTGCCTGCTTCCGCCGCGCCATTAAAAACCACAACATCGAGAGGGTAATAACGATATCGACTGTGGCGCCCGCACTAATGAGCGTTGCGACCATCACTCTGTACCTCGTCACGGTCGTCCTTCGCAGGGACGTACTCCAAAGGTTGTCCCAGACCGGGAGCCGCATGAACGCGAGACAAATCGAGCTCTGACATGACGCCTGGGAGCAGTGAGAAACAGTGGGGTTCTTCGCATGTTCCCTAGCAATCCACAAGTACTTATCTTATATACCTAGCCGCCTGACTCACGAATCAAGAATATCAATTGGCACTGGCGTGGCACGGGAATTGAAGTGAGAGTTTTGAGTCAGAGCTGTTATTTAGAGAGCTCGCTCGACTGATACTGCCATGCAGCCAGGCAGGCTGAGAGTGTTCGTGTTAAATGAGCACTTACACAACATGAGGTTCGGTAGTTTCGGAACAAGCTGCGTTCGGTCCGGGCAAATTCAAGCCGCCGCCAAATGCAACCAAACATCGGAGGAAGCGGCGCCGGTTCCGAGCCCATGCCATTCTTCACTACCTGTCGCTGCCTCAGAACGACTGCGTCGAGTCCTTCTGCGTGTTTTACTTCTCTTTGACTCGCTGACTCTCGTCAAATTCATGATCACTCATTTTGCGGAAAGGTAGGCCGGGTGTTGCGTCATGCGACACTGCGGGTACCGCAACTGACACCAAGCCATTGACCAAAGCCTGTTCTGGGGCGAGACTGAGATACATTGGGAGCCGCATCGAACTGGGTGTGTCGTAGCTCGGGCCCTCACTATTTTCGTACGCCTTTCAATTGCGTTCTGCACCGTTCTCGCTGTGGGTGGGCCTCGTGCGTTGCAGGTAGAAACACAGCCGGTGCCGTTGGGTGATAGCCTCTCCTGCTGGATACAGCGATTCGACCGCTATGATCAAGGAGCCCGGCAACTCTGTCCCCAAGCGACGACGATCAGGCGGTCAAGGTCTGCCTAGTCTCATCCCCGCACTCCCAAGACTCTGTATACGAAGGCCATCACGCTTATCTCTTCTTTTGAGCAGTCATCCCGGCGAGTGATGAATTCCTAGTGCCATCTCCGTATAAAAAAACTGTCCGCACACAGAACCATAGGGTGAGCGGCATAAAGGTCCGTTGTCCATACCTGCAAGTCCCAACGTGCGCTTCCTGACCTCGAACTCTCCCCTCTATATTCTTATTATCTTATTATCAATTCCTTGGACCTGCGTGGTTACTCGTATCGTCTTGCCCTCCTCACCGACGATTCTTTCAGTCTAGAGCAATTCCCTGCATCAGCCACCTCGTTTACGTTGCCTCTATCTCGGCGCTTTGGTACTTTCCGGAGGAGACTCTACACTCACGTCGCTCAAGCAGCACCGAGCCACGCAACACGTGGAGACCGCCAGATGTGGCCCCGGGGTTTCCTCCAGGATAAGGAAGACTTCCGCTTGATAGGAGTTTGGATATTGGACTGACCGAGTAGCCGAGCGACTCTGCAAAAATTAGGGGTCAGCTAACATTGGTAAAATCACAACCACGTACTTTTGAGTGCCTTCCGCCGCGGCGCCATTACGAACCACAACATCGAGAGGGAAATAATGATATCGACTGTGGCGCCTGCGCTAAAGAGCGTTGCAACCATACTCTGTACCCTGTCATGAATGCGGGGATGCTTCTCCAGCGTGTTGCTTCCGTTTCCGCGTAGATGCTGGTTGCGCAAATCAAGATTCATGAAACCCCGTAGAGTAAGCGGACGCACTTGGAAGGTGTTTTGAGCACTGAATCCACCCTCCAGGCAAAGAATATCTACTAGGTGTTTACGGTGGGAACGGAACAGCATGATTTGAGCACGAACCTGAACTAACATGAACATTATGCTTCCAACGACTGTCACTACTTCAAACCCGTATAGTGGTGGCAGTATTCGGGTCGCCCGTAATACATTGTGGTTGCTGTGTATGTTTCACATGTAATGGCTACCGTATGATTCTCCACACTGCTTCCTCAGAACGACTCAACGCGTCGTTCTGCGTGTTTTATTTCTCTTCAACTGGCAAGATTTCCTCAAATTCACTCGATGTGATGAAAGGTAGGCCAGGTGTCGCGTCATGCGACACTGCGGGTACCGTAACCAACGCCAAGGCGTTGACCAAAGCCAGTTCTGAAACAAGAAGAGCCGCATCGGACTGGGTGTGTTGTAACTTGTCAGCTCGTTATCGTCGCCTCTGTCTCAGCGCTCTGTTACTTTCCGGAGGAGGCCTTACACTCGCGTTGGCGCTCAGGCAGCACAGAGCCACGCAACACGTGGAGACCTCGCCAGGTGTGGCCCCGGGGTTGTGTCAAGGGAAGCCTTAATGCCCGCGGAATGGTATCATGCTTCGAGGTCTATATACGTCTTCGGCGTTTCAACTTACTATCGATTAGGAACATGAGGACTTTTGTAATGTATTGATATCTGATCGAATGAATAGAACAAATCCAATCAGTCGCTCTTAGCCTCGTGAACATATTGAAACTCCGGTTTGTCTGGCCGTTTTGCAAATCGTCAGATCAGTGCCTAACCACTCGATCTATCGAAGGACTGTGCATATCACCAACACCTACAGGCTACCCAGTATCTGACACGTATCCTTCTTTACAAGGGCGGCGCGCTTGCTTATACACTTCTCCCAAGTGTCTCTCTTCTCTTCCCCGACCATCGAAACCATCTTGACATGGATGACTCGGATACTGGCGCTCTGTCTCTGGATGAGAGCTTGCTCTCGGGTTTTTTGTCGCGGATGCGTCTTGTGTGCCAAGGCGAGGACGCTGGCGATCCGCCCAGTGAAGATGATCGTGAGCATCCTATTATTATTCTGGCAATGGACTGGTTCATTAGATTGCGAACACTGTCAGAGCCCGGACCCCCGACCATTGAACACCGTCTTGCCACAGCTCCCACTGAGCATTCGCCGCTGGGGCAGAGCAGGGACTTGGACATGGCCATTCCATCTTGGAACCCCCTAGATTTTCTGCGTCGAGGCAAGGCTGCAGGTTTGTATACGGAGACAGAGTAGTTGACAGGGCTGCCACCAGTGTTGGGGCCTGGCCCTCAGATGTTCCCACATAGCAGCAACTTCTCCATCGGCAACGGAGCGATGTTCAACAATGTGGCAGGAAACTTGGTTATTCATCATCACACCGCTGCACGAGGTAGGCCTTTGCTCCTGTAGTATAGACTCTTGCTGATATCCAGGGAAGAACTGTATAATCGAAGGCTCCCCAGGACTGTGGGCTACAACGATGCAAATGTGTTGACTATCACCGATGCGCTGGACGAAACCTTCACCCTCCCTCTGTCTGTTGTAGCCACCTACGAGGTAGTAGATATTTGCATGTCTCTCAGTATTGTTTCTAATCGAGACCGGGCACGATCAGGACTTACATCGGATCTTGGTCAGCCATTTCCAAGGAAAGGTGGGTGAGGAGCGCGTCTTGGAAGAGCGGTACTGTATGACACGTTTGAATGGGACGCTGATCAATGCTTGGGAGTGGAATGAGGCGACATTGGTTGGTGAGGAGCTAATTATGAGCATGATGGTAGAGCGGCACTGGAACGATGAGCTGTCGAAATATTGTCCAAAATGTGGAAAGACGAGACTCGGGACATTTTTTAACAACGGGTGGCTTATCTGGTGTGTAAATTCAGGATTAATAGTCTCACGATGAGGGGAGAGGTGCTGATCATAATTGCGGCAGTCGACGGTGCAGAACTCAGTTTACGCTCACTTCCGAGCCAAATGAAACAGATCACGACCCGCAAGATGAAAGCCACGAAATAATCCATTTCCGTCACTTGCGAACCAGCAAGGTCAAGGTGGGTGCAAACTAGGTTTTCCAAGTTGCCATTCACACTCATCGTTCACTGGTACATGGTTCGCAACTCGTCCGTCAATGCTGCGAAATACACAATTCGGCTTGATCATCATTTTTACACGAAATTTGGCTGGTTCCATAAATAATGCATATCGAAAATGTTGATTCATGGCAGGTAAATCCACTTACTTACAACCTTCACAGACCTCAATGACTAGCTATTCAACACATCTTTTATATAGTTTGTGAGTCTGCTTCCTCATGTGCCTCAATTCCCAGCCATTCAGTTCATCTGTTGTGTAGACAGTAAGTCTGCTTTCTCATGAGGTTGAATTTCTGTCTGTTCAGCTCATCTGCTGTATAGAATGTATGTCTGCTGCCTCATAAACCTCAATTTCTGCCTGTTCAGCTCATCTATTGTATAGTCAGTAAGTCTGCTCCCTCATTAACTTGAATTTCTGCCCATTCAGCTCATCTGCTGGATAGCTTGCAAGTTTGCTTCCTTATGGACCTGAGTTTCAAGCAGTCAGCTCATTTTTGTATAGGAAGTCAGTCTGTTTCCTTATAAACCTGAAATTCTGGCCATTCAGCACATCTGTTCTGTAGCAAGTGAGTCCGCTTCCTTATGGACCTGAATTTCTGCCCATTCAGTTGAATCTGTTGGATAGCGAGTAAGTCTGATTCTCCATGAACTTGGATTTCCAGTCATTGAGCTTGTCTGTTGCATAGTCTGTAAGTCTGCTCCCCCCTGAACCTAAATTTCTGGTCATTCAGCTTATCTGCTGTATAGTTTGTAAGTCTGCTCCTGCATGAACCTGAGTTTCTGGCCATAAAGCTCATTTTTTGTATAGGAAGTAAGTCTGCTTCCTCAGAACCTGAGCTTCTGGCTATTCAACTCATTGGTTGTATAGATGGTAAGTCTGTTTCCTCACAAACCTGAATTTCTGGGCGTTCAGATTATCTGTTGTATAGCTTGTAAGGCTGCTTCCTCATCAACCTGAAGTCCCAACTATTCAGCTTATTTGCTGTATAGCAAGTAAGTCTGCATCCTCATGAACATGGATTTTTGGCCATTCAGCTCATCTGTTGTATAGCGAGTAAGTCTGCTGCCTTAGTAATATGACCCTCAATACCTTGTCATCCAGCTCATCTGCTCTATAGCTTGTAAGTCTGCTCCTCTCATGGACACGAGTTTCTGGCAATTCAGCTCATCTGTTGTATAGGAAGTGAGTCCACTTCCTCATGAACCTGACTCTTGGCCCTTCAGCTCATCTGCTGTATAGAAAGTAAGTCTACCTCCTTGTGAACCTGATTTCTGGCCATTTGGCTTATCTGTTTTATAGGCAGTAAGTCTGCTTTTTCTTGATCCTGAGTTTTTTGTCATTCAGCTCATCTGTTTTATAGCTTGTAAGTCTACTTCCTCATGAACCAGAATCTGTGACCATTTCCCTCATGGCTTGTACAGGAAGTAAGTCTGCTTTCACATGAACCTAAATTTTTGGCCATTCACCCATCTGTTGTATAGAGAGTAAGTCTACCTTCACATGAACCTCACTTTCTGGTTGTCCAGCTCATCTGTTGCACAGGCAGTAAGTTTGCTTCCTCACAAGTCTTGAGTTGTGATCGTTCAACTGATCCATCATTTAGTATGTATGTCTGCTTCCTCATAAACCTGATTTTTGCCTGTTCAGCTCATCTGTTGTTTAGGCAGTAAGTCTACTTTCTCATGAACTTGAATATTTGGCCATTCAGCTCATCTCTTGTGTAGACAGTAAATCCGCTTCATCATAAGCCTGAATTTTTTGCCATCCAGCTCATCTGTTGTATAGACAGTGAGTCTCCTTTCCAAGAAGCTCAAATTTCTGGCCATTGAGCTCATCTGTTGCATAGCGAGTAAGTCTGCCTTCCCATGAGTCTGTATTTCTTGGCATTCAGCTTCTTCATTTTTAGACCAGTTCAAGAAGGTCTGCAGGACGGCAATCTTGGTCCAATCTCTCTACCCCAGCCTCATATTCTGGCTCATCAAGAAGTGTGTAGTTCCTCTCCTGTGTTATAATCCCTTCTGCTCATGCTCCACCATAGTTGAAGAAGTAAAGGAAAAATTAGCATGCTGAGCATGCTCAACACACATTCCATAAGACCCGGCCAGGTGTGTTCCTTGTTTTCTGCTCAAACATTGACAGTTCCTCCAATTGTGCCACCCTCACTTAGTTATCATATTAGGCCTCAAACTCTCAACCAGTCCACACCTCTCCTTGCATTCAGGGCTGCACTGTCAAATACCTGCACATTCTGCTGCCTACTAATTGGACCCGGTGTCTGTATCCATGTTCCATATCTATCTTTCCCTTTCCGCTTTTTGGCCGATTCTTCCTGTCTCCGTTTCTTTTGAATGTATTCTCTATTCACCATATTACGTTCCATCTTCCCAAATGTCTACTTTCGGACCCTTCGAGTTCTTTACTTGTGTATTGGCCCGTGCTCAATCGACACCACACTGTTCTGGAAGCGCGACAAATGGCCAGTGATGGGAGACGGCAAGCGTCGCGTCCATGCACAAAGCAGTGTTACTCGTGGCTGAGTTGCCGTCCCTGGAATGATTTTGAATTCGCCTCTCTTCAACTCTGATCATTCCAGCTAGGCCCCGCGTCGACGACTTATTGAACTTACCCGGAAGCGAGCTAGTGAAACATCACAAGTCCCAACCCAATTAGCGACATCAATGCATACTGATTGAGTATCCCGAGAGTAGAGAAGAGAAAGCGAAAAACAAATGAGAAAAAGAAAACATAAAATCCGACAAAAAACGGTCATGAAAGGAAAGTGCTCCAACGTTAAGTCACCCATCGCGGTAGACTCGCCCCCGAGCTATACAACTCTCTGTATCGTCTACTTCCACCTCCACCGCCTCCGCTTCGCCTGCTATCCATTTTGGGTGGTTGGAGGTACTGCTGGTTGTTGAGATTGTAACGACAGGATCGTAGGCTGCTTCTGGTCATACGCCGGCTGTTGGACTTGCGGAAGCTAGGTTCGCATTCGTAGTCGTTATTGTTGTGGATGATACGCCTGCCGCTGTCGTCGCAGGGGCACCTATGTATGTATGTGCAAGACCGTCGTGTCATTAAGGGTCATTGATTGAGTCAGAGTGTGATAAATTCGTTCCGATTTTTATTCATCCAGCCTCTATATAATGCAATGCATGTCGTATATGATATTGTACAAGTACAACTCCCAGTCTAGCTAAGAAGTAAGTAGTATACACATAGAGACCGTGAGCGGGATAGATAGATAAGCAGTAAAGTATATTTAGCTTCCCGAGATGCTAAGTTAGAGAGAGAGCGATGGATAAGATAAATGAATGCCTCGTAGGACGATCAACGTCCGAAAAATGCGACGAGCGTGACAACGATGCGATGCGGATGGTGGTAATGGTACAAGTGCGGGTCGTGGAAGGGGTCGTTTTATGTCATCGCAGGGCATCATCTCATCGTTAAGGAGAAAGAACAAAAAAAAAGAGAAGAGAAGGAAGAAAACAAAGCGGGTGAATCAATCACGAGCTGTGGTGAGCATCGAGCCCCTCAAACGCCAACCTGCGCATCACACGGCTGATATGGCGAGGGTAGACCTCCCCGGTGGAAGCAGCGGCGCCAGCAGACTTGCTCGAGTTCTTCTTGAGCCTGCAGGTCTTCTTGGGGCCGGAGGTCGATCCAGAGTTGCCGTTGCCGTTGCCGTTGCCTGACGACGAGGTCGAGGTGGGCTTGGAGCCAGAGCCGGTCTTGGTAGACGAAGGAGTCGAGTCGCCGGCGGGGGCACCGGTACCAGCCAAGCGGGAGACGCGAGGGCCAGGGAACTGGTAGTCGAGCCTGTTGTCGAAGACGTTGCGGACGAGGATGCCGGCGTCGTTGTCGCTGTAGGCACCAGGGAACGAAACCAGCTCATCTTCGGTGGGAACGCCAGTACCGGAGCCACCAATGCGGATTTGGGCGCAGGCTGCGTAGAATTCGGCTCCTCCTTGGTTTTGGGCGAGATGGAGAGCGATGATCTCGTGTCGGACGAGGTAGTTGCCTGGTCGGATGTTCTCAGGGAGCTTGGCATTCACTTTGCCGCCTTGCACTGTACCAGTTGGTTAGTTCCTCGTAATTATAGATAGAAAAGGAAAATGCGTACTGAGGTCGGCTTGGACCCATTCACCGCCATTCGCCTTCTTTCCATCCTGATGAATCTTGAACCACCTGGCTTTGGTAGAGTCGAATTCGCTGCATGCAACGTTTCCACAGTCTGCGAGGTAGGTGATCACAGGTCCAGTATTGTGAGGCCACTGTCAAACAGTACATCAGTCGATCAGAAGCGGGCGATCGTGTAGGCCACGAGGGAACTTACGAAGCTGAGATCGGCAGTTCTCCAGTCAAAGGCAAGAGTATCTCCAGGGTTGGCATTGGCAACGTCAGGAGCGACGAAGGAGCCGGCACCACAGTTAACGTCGGGGTTCCTGGCACCCTTGATAGGGTCTTGGGTACGGACTTGACGGATGATGGTGTCACGGTTGTTTCGTTGACCGCTTGGTCGGTTGCCGGTGAAAGTCTGGCCATTGATTGCCACTGAGTGGACGAAGCCGTGTGCGGAGACGTAGGAGGCGAGCATGAGAGGAAGCAAGAGTATTGAGGCGTACATCTTCGTTGAAGTCGTAGTCGTTGGAGTCGTCTGTCGTCTAGTTGTGTGGGTGTGGTGGAAGTAAAGCAAGGATAGACGTGTGTCTTATCGCGAGGAAAGGTGCTGGTAATCTATATAGGGGAGTGTGTAAACCTGGAGGCCAACGCGCAGCGCAACCGTGGAAGAAGAGTTGAATAGAGGAGAAAGGCGGAAGCGGACGGCAGACGAAGGCGGAGAAGATGAGTGGTGGGGATGATGAGGAAATACTCGCCTTGGCCTTCCCTTTTTATCCGCGCCAATCCGAGGTGGCAAAGAGACCCAGTTCCGAGCAATTGACCACTGCATTGTGCAAATCAAAACCCGCTTTTTATTGTTCTGGCTGCCAAACACGTTCCGTGCATCCGAATTGGGACTGGCACCGCCACCCCGGCCAACAGACAATGCGTGAGAACCCGGCTTTAGCATTGTTGTGCACTTAACGACGAATGCAAGATAGACAAATAGCGCTGTATAGACGACCGCTACGAGTTGCTCTCGATTGTCATCGAGACAAAGTGACAGCACAAGGGTGCCACAGCTTGCAGAGCGGCTTTGAGCTCACAACCACACGTTGACCTACGCGCCGCGCTCGGTTCCCAATTTGGACATGTCGACCGACTCGGGAACTCCAAAGCACTCTCCCCTTTGACCCCGCAACGCTCCACTGCAATGATTCTGCGCGCAGTAAAAATTGCAAAGAGCTAGAAAGGGAAAGTACGAGATAATCACGAAAAAACCGCGTTATCAGCTACCCTGTCTCCAGGCCCAACTCCCCTTCAAACTCGCAACGAACGGTGAAAGCTCGATTGAACCCCATCGATGATCATCCTATACAGGCCCACCCTGTGATACGATACATGATTCTCGCACTGCGGAGTCGACTAATTTAGAGGGGAACATCACTCTCCGTGGCAAAGGAACTGGACGAATATAGCCAGTTACGGCGAACCATATCACCCATTAACCTTCACCGACTATGTTTAGACCGCGACGAATCCTAGTATGAGATACTTCGGGGTATCCTGTCGTTCATCCCCAGGACACGTATTCCATGAGCCTAACGTGTACAGAACATAGCTCAGGCATGCTGCGGACAGGTTCAAGGAACGGAAGCCGGCACGAGGGAAGTGTCTAAATATAGATGGATGCCATGAGGATATGGGGTTATGAAACGCGGCCAGGCGCCTCGAGGCACTTACCCGAAACGAGGGGTTTATTTGCTCGCTGATTAGCAGGCCATGTGTGCCCCCCATAACCTTCTTCGGTACTCAAAAACCTGAAACTTTGGTGCTCGGTGATTGCTACTACTGGGAGAAGGCGATTGGCAATTTGAGTGGGAACGGCTCGGACTGGAGCCAATGAAAACAGACGGGATGTGTCGTGTCAATGTGAGAACACCAGGTGATAGGCCACTGAGAAATTAATCTCAAAGATGAAAGGACAGTGTAAAGCAAGGGAATGCACAAAGCCTTTCTCGTCGGCAGGTCGTTGCCAGAGCATCGCAGTTGCCCTACAGAACAAACGATCCATTGAGAAACCCGAATGCAAAAGAAAGGCTCTCAAAGAGCTCCAGAAAGGACAACGGGCCAAACCCACGGTGGAAACTACTCCGGAGAAACAAATGAGAATCGCCTTTGCCTTCCATGGCCAGCGCAGTCGAGAATTACAAGGGCAGCCTTCCACGCCCAGTTGGGGAAGTTGATTGTGTGACTACTCATGTATCGAGCTGATTCTACATGTGTAAGTAAGGATGAAAACTCCGGGGTGTGCACTCTTCTGCGTGTACTTGCATTTTGAGGTTTCCCTCTGGCGAAGGAACGCACTCCATTCATTCGCGCCATCGGCACATCAGCTGATCATCAGTGCTGATGGCTAGGATCGCAAACATTGCCAAATTGATGCCCAAACAACTAGCACGTTGGTGTACAAACAAAATCAATTTGCAGTAGGCTCGGAACCGGCGCCCTTTCTTCCGATGTTTGGTTCCCAAACCCGAACCTATCACGCCAGGCTGAGCGTCCCTGACTCGGACGAAACCAGATCTCTTGCGACACCATATCCACTCGCGCTCGTGGACCAGCCACCCCGAGAGACCATCTCAAGTCCACTGCCCTACCAACACCAGGTTGAGTATAATTGGTTGCGGTCACACCGGTCAGCGAGCGCTCCGAACAACACTCTGACCGGACCATGGACTGGAAGTCGACACTTTCCCGGCTGACTTTGACTCGGGAGTGTCCAATGCTCGTTCAAATCCATGACCGTAGCGACGCGTTGACGTTCAATAATCATGCATCATGAATCTGGCAGCGAGATATCATGGGCCGAGGGTCGAGAACTTGTACAGAACCTCAGTCCCTTTGCCCTCGGAATTATTCCCCTCCAGCCCCATTGACAGATTTCGACGTCTCTCGCGTTCATACGGCTCCAGGGCTGGGACAACCTTTGGAGTATGTCCCCGCGAAGGACGATCCATTGTACGTCCGCGAACCGATTAGCAACGTTCTAGTTGTAGAACAGCTATGCAGGTGCGTACACGTTGACGTTATGAGAAAGTAATGTTAACCGTCCCACTTTAACTTGCCATTGACTATTCTGCGAGAGTTTGCGATGCCAGAATTTATCAATCTAATCACAGATAAACAAGAGTATCACAAGAAGGTAGGAACCATCGTTCTCTCCTCGAGTGGGCACAGTCTAAAGTTGAGGTGAAGCAGGTTTTCGACGACTAAATGGAGAGCGGAGGTCAAAGACGCTCGAGTATAGCACCCAGGAACCCAGATATTGTGCGGAAGCGCTCGAGCCTAACACATTCAAGCGTAGCACAATCGCCGTCTTTCATGACAAAGTCGTCAAATCCGACTATGCCGTCCCTGAGGTGTCAAGCTGGCCCCTCGAAGCGCCATATAGCCTTTGGAGAGCGTCCCTGAGGCCCAGAAGGACTGGAACTCTGGATCCGATGGCAAGTTTCCCGACCTCGTCCGCCCCAGTCTATATTCTCTCTCATCTATGAAAAGACGAAAGTTCTGCCGGTTGGTATTCAAGTTACGACTTTGGAGGACTGTATTTCTCGATGCGAAGAGGGCGAGGTACTCTCAACGCCGGCTCGTACCAAACCGCAAGACATCAGCGACCCTTAGAGTACGAAGTTCCAGTGGCTCCTATGCGAAGGGGATATCTCTGGAGAGCGCCCCAGGTGCGTAGTGTCTTCTTCATAGATGTTGGGAAACTCACCTCACCCATGCAGAACTATCTCGTATATCAACAAACTTCATCCGGAGAAGTACAAGGACTCTACCACTCGCATGTCATCGAGGCCGCGATACCCCTCTGAGAAGTATCGATTGCAGGGATGAACCTCGAGAATCCATACAGCGGCGCGCCAGACTTCTAACGGATTTCTTATTCCGTCGCCGAATACCCTGACTTCCGATCCGTCCCTGCGTCCGAATCTCCTCCAGTGCTCCCAGACGAAGATGGACGTTCCTACTTTCACCGTAAACTTAACTGGTGGAGGAATAATCGGACCCCCCTCCGTCCGGAGCCAACTCTTCCATTCGATTCTCAAAGGTTCGAACTGGCCAACTCGGACTCCCTGAGCTTGAGCGAGGCTTACGGCGAAGGGGAAGACCGTTGCAGATCATCGGGAAGCTTGCGAGTATTGAGCTCACCCCCGAGAACCCGGCCTATGAAGCTTATATGAAGGCGGGACATGGCTCGCCGAAGGAAAGCTTGTAGGTCCGAAAGAGTCTCTTATCCATTCTGATATTAACTCGGGCTCCCCAGAACGAACATATCTCTGCCACGGCGATTTATTATCACTCGTCCTCCAACATCATAGATTTCTCTCTGGGACTCCGTCAAACTATTTGTGGCGACGCTGATATAGGCATCTACTATGCGCAAGACGACCATCCCTGGTTCGAACGTGCTCCGAACAGGGCGATGGTCTAGGTAGGGTGCTTTCAACACTTCTGAAGGTCGTGTAATCACGTTCCCCCACATTCTTCAACATCAAGTCCAGCCATTCGAGCTCGCGGATCGAACCAAGCCAGGCCACGGGAAGATCGTCGCATCGTTCCTTGTCGATCCGAGCGTGCGTATCATCAGCACAGCGAGCGTTCCGTACCAGCAATTGGACCGGGGGAAGAAAGCCAGCGTTGTTGAGTCAGTTCAAGTACCGCCTCGTCCGTGTAGAGTCTTGGAGAGTCTGCCGGCGGAAGTACAGGATAGAGTCTTAAACGAAGTTCAAGACTTCCCGATATCGCTCGAGGAGGCGAAGGAATTGAGGTTGGGATTGATGGAAGGGAGGAAAACATTTGCGTTGACGAACACGAAGATGCTTGAGGATCGTACTTTCTCCTTGTGTCAACACCAAGCCTCTCTCTGTACCCTGTCGTGTAACGCGAATCGTACGGCGAGCCAGTGTATGTAGTGATTCCGACGAACAACACCAGAGATGACTTCCACGGACATTGTATATGTAAATTGAGCAATAACATCTACTTTGAAGACTATCGATAGCCTCGTTCAGACACTGTCGACCGATCGATTAGACGCGGTATCATCCTCTGTTGGATGCTTTTGCAATTCAACAGAACTAGGCGCTGCCACACCTCCACTGCCATTGACCGTGAAATTCGACTCCCCCGCGATTTTAGGCCCCACTACAATATTTACCGTCGTCCTCGAATGACCGTGGCCTCGATGACTACGTGAGACTGAGGTTCCATGAGTGCACTCCGTGTGACAGTCCCCATTGTCCGTTCCTCCGTGTCGGAAAACAACAGGAAGGATTGTCGATGCGTTTGCCCCTGCACGGTGAGTCTTGACATCAGAGTGTGCAAGGATATTCGATGTAGTAAATGTTTGCCGCTGGAATACACCAAATTTAACGTTTCGGAAAGTCCGACAGGCCATGATGTTGATGAGCGCAAGATTCGGGGCCATGAAAATGGTCCGGTATGCGACGGGTAGGGACGTGGTGAGGATCATAACCACGGCTAACACGTTTGAGATGACGGTTACCCTACAGACCCAAAGAGTCAATTCTAGACATCTATTAGAATTCATGGGAGAACCTACGCGTAGTAGGATTGTCCGTCCTTGAGCAAAAGCTTCGAGAGCCCTGGGAGGTAGTTTCCTGCGAGAGCCTTCCAGAACCCGCCTTCGGTGGTTGCGATCTCGTACGGACTAGCAGCCAGCCGGTATGTTATCGCGAGGAAGACCACTGTATCATATACGAGAGGGACAATCACTGAAGCTGAAACGTAGACCTCTGCCCCTGAGACCATGCAATAGTCGGTTGGTCCAATGGCCACCCCTTTGAGGCCTATCGGCGCGGTCACCGTCCCACCCAAGACCAATACCCAGAGTAGAGAGAACGGGATCATGACGCGTGGGTTACCATCATACACCAAGTGAACTCGGAAGAGGAAAAGGAGAGTGGAGGATGATATTGCCGCTGGATAAAAAGCAGCGAACCCAGTTTGGCTTTGGTTGCAGTCTCCGATTGGTGCAGCTGAGACGGATAGTAAGCGATGTTGGGTGACTGTGTAGACCGTCAATGGAACCCACTGTAATATATCGAGCACCAGATGACATAACATAGCGATGTTATCCTATTCATCCACAAGAATAAGACCAATTGATCGAACCCCATGTGAAATCGAAGCTCACCTGGAGAAGACGTAGACGAGTGTCGACAGCCTTATACGATACTTGAACAAGATCTTATAGCCAGCCGGAAGGTTGTGAAGGATATCCCAGATCAAGATCTAGATACGCAATACTTAGCACGGTAGCCGGCGACAAAGTAGAAATATACACAAACGGCCAAGGTTCCAACAGCTATGTAGCTTGCCAGCGACACGTATGTGGCTTCCCTGGGTTCAAGGAACATCAATGATGCCGTAGGATTGAGAAGCGGTGGGCCCTGAAGGGCATTGCTTGTATCGGGGCCACCAAGGCTCATGGTTCTGAGGCTGGGTTCGGTGGGGGTGCAAGGCCAGAACGGTGGGCACAGACGAGCGAGGGTTTTTAGAGTCTTCTGTCGGCATTGGTGGAGTCGTCGGGTGGAGTAAGGCCGACCGGTAGTTCTATCTGCATGACAGCACCTAAAGCCGCAACATAAGAGGGAGGAATTGAAGCTATGTCAGACACTAGTGATGACAAGCTGTGAGAAAGTGAAATCGTCGAGGACAGTGCTGAGGCCCTGCTATATTAAAGAAGGCACAACGAGAGCGAGTAGACGGTCAGCAAGGACCCCGTACCCGTTGCAGAAGGGGGGGGCCAAAAGACGCCGACCTCGGTCAGATGTTTGAGCAGGTATATCTTGAAAATGTCGACAAGCAAATCGATGACACGAGATGACAGTTTGAATTCGGAGTCCAGTGAGCCTGACACCCCTTTGCCGCCCGTCTATCGTCGCCAATCTCCTTGGAGTAGCCCAGTCATTTCCTCAAGCCAGAAGGATTACACCCGCAAGAAAGTCGGGCCATAATTGTGCTATCGCCTTTGGGAAAAGGTGGCCATGGCGCACGGACCATGGCTCAATTAGAAGTCAGCTTGGTCCTGCCGGCATCGGCACTCCGACTCCGGTTCTTGCGACCATCTACAAAAGAAACGTATGAGGCTCAACGAAGCAGGGCGGACGAAGGGCGGGAATGCGCCTGTTTGGGTGGTGGATTGTGTTTGCATTATCGATTCAGATAGACCGTATGGCTCGTCCGCCTCACAGGGGTGGTTTTTGTTCATTAGGAAGTCTTGGCTTTGGCGGAGTAGGACAGTCAGGATGCTGACGGAGGAGGCTTGGGCTATACGGGTGATTAGTACCTGCTATACCACGTCTCTCTTAGTTTATAGTGAGGAGTTTCAACTATTGAACGAGTGATTCACCAGGCACACCTCGCCACATTCGCGTAGGACATTCGTTCCATAGGAGAAACAGGAGTATTATATTTCCACCGAGTATTGCAAACCCAGTGAGAAGGATTGTGGGCTCGGAACACTCGATACGTGCCCAACCCTTAGGTTCAAAAAAGGAAACCCTCGCGGCTCCGTCCCGTAGGGACGTCTTGTGCCGAGACTAGCCCAACCCTCGCTTATGACGTGACATCAAAATTGTTGTACAAGCAGCTCTGAAAGAGAGTCGAATGTGTTAGACACAGCGGACTTTGGATGATATAATAGGCTTACGATGTTATCAGGACCACTACCATTATTGGTAGGCTCATTGCCCAAGTTGTTACCGATGAACTTCTGGCAGATTGTTCTGACATTCAAAGCCTTTTGCCTTCGAATTGTGGCAGTGTCTCCAAAGTTGCTGGTGAAAGTCAGTCAGCTTCAGTCGCCGAGTAGAAGGATGCTTACATACGTGTTAATTCCAACCAAAGTCGAACCAGAGACTGCCCAAGAATCATTGATCTCCACCGAGCGTTTGAACTGGGTCTTGCAGTTTCCGCACTAAAACCCCGAGACCCGTCATCACTAGTCCTAGGGGAAAGACGGCCTTCATGATGATAGACTCACACTACGATAGACCTTTCCGAAGTTCTCGGCATAGAACTGCAAACGACGAAGGGTTCATATTGGTTTTCTGATCTTTGATCCACTTACGCTGTTGATGACGACCTTTCCGCCGCCGTTGTGCTGGACGATCTTATCAGAAGCTCCCTTAGGATTTTCAGGTTTCAGCGTCTGTGGTTCAGCAACTTGGTCAAGGAGGTCATTACCTTTGCCTAGAGACGAAGGTGAAATCATCAGTCGGCAGGTTTCATGGAATAATTCATTTACAACTCACTCCACCATAATTGATATAGGATACTCCAGATGACTGCTTGATTGTGATTGCGTCCTCGCAAACGTCCTGTGAATCAAAGCACGCCTCAGCAGAGTCCAAGCTTCCAAACAAATTGGACATGTAGAGCGCACCTCAAAGTAAACATGGTTGATCGTGCATTGTCCTACACAAACATAGTGTTAGTTACCTGTGCCAGTGTCACAAACGCGAAGAGAGAGGGAAATACATGCCCAAACAATGAACACCTTCCATTTGATTCTTGCCAATGACGACCGCGTTCAGAGTCGCCCCTTCCTCCAGAACAAAAACGGCGTCAGCTTGGCCACCTTCCCCATCACGACATGCACCATAGCCTCTCTCATAGCGGGTGTACGCCTGGGGAGGGGTGAAGCTTTGACCAGCCTTCACAGTGATAGGGCTGCTCAGGGTGATAGTTGTGGGAGGATTGGGGAAGACGTTTGTAGCCCCCCTACGCTCGATCATACGAGCAGGGGTGACAGCAAATGCGGCAGCGGTAGACAAGGCGAGTGAAACAAGGATGCGCTTTAGCATGTCTGCAAGGTAATTTGGATGAATAGTAAATCCATTGTCGCTTCTACATTTTATAAGAGGGGGCACCGAGTTCCAGCTCATCTGGTAAATCGGCGTGTTGATGTGTCCCATGAGTCGCAGGTCGGGAATACATGCTAGTCATTTCCGTCGAGGCCGCCGTGGTAGTATGATATTTTCCCTCTCAGTAGTAGGCCAAGCACTACGCAGGAGGACGCTTCTCGAGAAATGTGAGCACGGTCGCTTTCCGAAGCTACTAAACCGCATGGAAAGAACTTGTCTCCAAAGGATTATGTTCCCTGTGGCGAATGGCCTTGCCATAAATTGATGCAGAAGTTTGTTCTTTTCTTGTAAAAAGGTCATGAGAGATCATGAGCAACCCGCCATTGCGTAGCTTTTCCAAAAATTTCCCGAGGTATACGTTAAAGAAGTCATGAATACGTTGCCGTCAACGCGATCACAGACCTCGACCAAGCCTATCCTGAATTCCCGTTACGTATTTCCCTTTCTCAATCCCAGTCTTAGCAAGTGCTAGTCCGTCCCAATGCATGAACCAAAAATTCCCGGTCTCAAATCGGACGGTCGGACGACGGTCCGGTGACCATACGTATTGTGCTTCCCAACTTCCTTGCATCTCACACGTATGACGTAGCTATCTACGATGAGGAATGACGCGGGAGAGGTCAAATTTCACCGAGGTGGAAGAGTACAGCGGGAAGAGGTTTAGGGAGAATGGGAGCAGACGGGTAAGGCTCAGCTGCTGTCAGGGTGCAATCTCAATCTGAGGCTTTGCTCTTCGAGTTTCACGTTCTACGCTGCTTGCCTCGCATTGAGGAAGATTTTCACGACGAACGTTGCGTTGGACTGTTGGTGCGGTCTGGACTAGTGCAAGAACTATGTGAGGGTGTTCAGATTTACCGTACAATATCAATATAGGGACTCTTTTTCAAGGTTCGAGGTTCCATGATCAACTATCGTTCAAATGAATCCGCCACTGATCTTGAGCTTCTCTGCGCCTCAGAAGGAGACTGGAGGAGGATATAAGAGGATAAATGGAGAGAGTTAAAATGGATGGTAAGATACACAGGGACACCGTCAGTCGAAACATGGCTAGATTTCAGCGAAAATCTCGCTATTAATCGCCGTGGGCGAAACCCGGAGGAAGGACAGAGGATGAACGTTGGTTAATATTAATTGCATTGGTAGCCAAGAAAAATCACATTCACATTCCTATTCAATCACAGTCCCGAGCTCAGAGCTTAGTTCCAAGGTTAACTTGCACGGCCTTGACGTTGGTATAGCTGCAGCGACAGCATCAGAGAGGCTCGCTCCGAATGCCAGGAATCAGACTTACTTGTGCAAGCAGTATTCACCGAGCTCTCGTCCGATGCCCGACTGCTTGAAACCACCGAAAGGTACAGTGGGGTGGAAGGTGTTATAACAATTAACCCACACCGTCCCTGCTTTAAGCTTGTTCGCCGTATTGATTGCCCTGTTAATATCCTTGCTGAAGACGGCTGCAGCAAGCCCGTAGACTGGCCACGGGTGGCAAATATTAGCGTCGAGCGTAATGCGGGAGTAGAAAAGAGTCGAACTCACAAGTGTCATTTGCCTGCCGAATAACGTCTGTACCGACGCCACAATCAGAGAGTTAACCGCAGCTAGAAGGGAATGCGGCAAACCTTCTTCATTATCGAACTTGATGATAACTCCAACAGGGCCGAAAATCTCCTCTTGGACAATCCTCATCTCGGGGTTAGCATCAACGAAGATAGTTGGCTCAATGAAGTAGCCATCGGTCCCCACTCTTCCTCCACCGAGGTGGATCTTTGCCCCATCGGTGAGACCAGAGTTAATATACCCCATAATGCGCTGTCAAGTGGTGTTAACTTTGCCCCAAGATTTGAGTATATCAATCCAGCTCACGTCGTATTGAATTTGGGAAATCTGAGGGCCTTGGTCGACTCCTTCGCCGAATGGGTCTCCCAACTTGATTTCCTTCGCTTTGGCGGTGAACTTCTGGAGGAACTCGTCATAGACCCCTGATTGAACGAAGATACGGGACCCTGCGCAACATGCTTGCCCATGATTCCAGCTGTCGGCAAGAGTTTAATACTGACCCGGCCCACCATCCGATCGGTAGTCAAACTAGCACTTACAATAGTCCATGAGCCGTCCACTTGACAGCCTGCTCCATATCGGCATCGTTGAAGATAATGTTGGGGCTCTTTCCCCCGAGCTCGAGTGTGACCTTCTTGAGGTTACTCTTCGCAGCGGCTTCCATGACCTTTCGCCCCACAAGAGTACTACCAGTGAACGCAACCTTTTCGATCTTTGAATGTGAGGTGATGGCCTCACCAACCGTGTTTCCGTATCCCGTTACGACATTCACAACACCAGGAGGAACGCCGGCCTCGTTCAGGAGGGCGCAGACGCGAAGAGCACTCAGGGGAGTGAACTCGGAGGGCTTCAAGACGACCGTGTTACCAGTGGCTAGGGCTAATTTCGAAGAAGTCACAAATGAGGACAAGATCGACCCGTCACATAGAATTATACTCGCCTGGAACGATCTTCCAAATGAACATCATGACTGATGTACTTTAGGACATAAATTCAAATCATAAAAGCAAGAAGCTCACGAGGGAAATTCCCTATGAAATGTCCATGAGCGTCATAACGGGACGGATCCTCCGAGAAATGGACTTACACGGAATGATCTGACCAACGACGCCAATAGGTTCGTGGCGCGTGTAAGAAAGCGTCTTGTCATTTGTCTTGGAAAAGAATTGTCAGAACCCGAAAGCTACGACAGAATGCCAAATTACCTCGAGGACTTGTCCAGTAACTTTGTCAGCCCACCCGGCGTAGTACTTTGTAACGTCGATAGAGAAAACGACATCCACACTGGAAGCCCATCCAAAAGTCTTCCCTGCAAGATGCCTTTCTGAATCAAAGCCCTGCAACGAATGAATGGAAGGTCCTACCATTGTTCAAAGCTTCGATAGCACCCAACTCTTTCGCGTGCGCCTCCATCAGTTCAGCAAACTTCCAGAGGATGTTAGACCTCTCTCGTCCCGAGACAGTCAAACCCCACGACTTCTCGTACGCTTCCTGAGCGGCGGCCACGGCGATGTCGACATCCTTGGCAGTTCCCTCGGAGACCGACGTGATGACCTTCCCAGTGGCTCAAGGAGTTGTAAGTATCAGGCGGGAGACAGGCTCTCCTTGGTCGACGACATACCTGGATTCACGATACTAGACGGACAGAATCAGTATGAGAGGCTTCATCATAGAAGCAAATGCCGGCCTTACTCAATGGTTTCGCCCTCCGAGCCATCTACGAACTTTCCATTGATGAAAAGCCCGGTCTCAAAAGAGGTCCTCCCCTTGTATACGGGAGTGTCAAAGTCGTGAGTGAAGCTGGTAGGCATGAGGTTGAGATATTCGAGGGGTGCAATGGAATGAGGGTGTACTAGTGTTTCCTCTACCTGTATTTATACCCTTAGGACATGCTTCCTGAAGCTTGTGGCTGATCTCGAAGCAGACGCCACCCGTCAGGTTTGTATGGGACCCAGCAAATGGGGTGCTAGTCCAGCCTAAAATGACATCTCCCTCACATGAGGAGCTAGGATTCTAGCTGGTCCAACGTCCTGGTGCAGAGTTTGGTCTACTGGGGGTTAATTAACCATAACGCAGACAGGCTCACTATGGAATGTAGAGGAACTTGAACGTGATGAAAGGAGTCCGAAGCACTAGAAATTTCGGTTGAAGAGCTGGATATGAGAGAACATTCCCTGATAAGCTTTCTCTATGATTCTGCATGGTCGCACCGAGCAGCCGATTCGGAGCCTGTCGAAATACCAACTTGCTGGACGATCGTGAAAGCTTGGAGGACAATTGCAAGCATCCATGTGCGTGCCTACCACAGCCAATATTGTGAGGACGTTGAATGATTCCAAAATCTTACAGAAGTCAAGTTGAATGAGACTCGAGACCCTCAACTAGCCGATCCCTAAAAAACATCTAACATTCAACACCATGAGTATATGCACACAAACACGATTTATAGTAAAAGTACACCATTGATTAATTCGTTCCTTCGTTCGTCCCTCAACACCCCGAGCTCGAACCAAGATCCACCCCTCAAACCCTCTCAAAAACATACAAATACGCCAACTTCTTCAACTCCCTCACACTCTCCCTATCCGCCTTGACAACCTTCTCATCATTAAACAAGACCCAACTATCCTCGTCGTCTCCCGCAACGGAAATCAAGTTCGGAACCCTAATATGCGCAACGTAGTGACCCGAATGAACCGAGGGCCCCTTATGCGAAATGAACGCCTTGAGCTTATAAGTGACAGGCACCTCTTTGATCCCTGGAACTTCTTTCTTCGCAGCTTCGCCGCCGCCAGAGGAGGCCGAAGCAGAGGGCGCGTCTTCCCCGGTATCGTCTGGGTGGCTGAACAGCCACTCGACGGCTCGCTCGGCGTCTCCGTTCTATCGAATCGGTGTCAGTTGCTTGATCGTTCGAAAGGCAGACAAACAAGTCAAAACGAGAGGAGAGGAAGAAAGAACGAGGGGGAGTGGGAGTAGAATACGGGAAGGAAAGAAAATACCCACCGTCTCTCTCAACGCCTTCTTAGCCTGCGCGTGCGTAAATCCCATATCAGCCAACATAGCAACTTGTTCAGGGTTCGGTTCCGCCTTTCCTCCTCCACCTCCTGAAGCAGCCTTGAGTTCAATAGGAGCGTCAATATCTGCATGACACGATATCCATCGTCAGCGACCATATCAAACCAAGATAAAAATTCGAAGCCCCCAAGGGAGACCGAGAAATCGGAAACAAGGAGAGGAATGAGAGAAAGAAGATAGAGGTAACGAGATACCCACCAGGATCATCCATATGCGCAAACAGCCACTCCATCGCACTCTCCGCATCCGCTCCATTACCCGTAGCCAACAACGCCTTCTGACACCTAATCAACGGGAATCCCATGCCTTGCAACTGGTTCAACGCATCTTCGTTAAACTGCGGCGCAGAGGAAGAGGAAGAGTCGTCCCCAAGCTCTTCTTCGCCAGGCTTGAGACCCGTGCCGAGGTGAGTCTCGGTGAATTGGAGGGTGTCGTTCGATGGGAGGGCGATAGGTATATCTGTATGGTGTCTTTGTTTAACCACGATGACGGAGAGAGGGAAAGGGAAGAGAGTGCGCACCCAACTTCGCCGGCACCCAATTAACCAACTGGAACTTCTTGGCATGTATAACCAACACTTCAGGGAACGAAGCAAACTTGGTTTGCCTGAAACCCATTCATCAGTCCGCCACCCCAACAGCAAACGAAGGAACGACCGGACGTACTTCAACGCCAAAACGCTCTTCTGACACCCCGGACACCCATACTCCAACGCCTCCGTGCCCAGAAGCCCATCCAAACAGGTCCACAACTGCACCTCCTCATAGAGCGTCTTCCCATCCGCGTCTTTCCCTGATTCCTTGGCGGGCACCGCAACGCTCACAACGTCATTCTCATCCGTCCTATACCGCACCTTCTTACACTCATTACACTGAAGACGCTGCTCCAGTGCGTATGTAAACACTGTCGTGGGATCTACAAGGATAAATTCGTTAGCCATTTAGGAACGGAGGACGACGCAGAGAGAAAAAAGAAAGAAAAGAAGAAAATCAACTCACCTCCCTCCCTCCCGTTATACTTTTTCAAATCCCTTCTGACGACATTCAAAAGGTGCCCCAAAAACTCTTCGGAATCCTGCTGCCTCATCGTACTAAACTCTTCATGCCCCTTGCCCACCAAACCCTTGAACCCCACAGGCCTGATCCCCGTCTGGAAAACGGGCGTAGGCGAGGGATGTTGGTGGGATTCTTGAGGCGACACACCGGTGGGTGAACCTGGATATACGCTGTCAGATCAGCAAGCCGCAATAGCGCTTGAAGTGACGACGACGAAAAAGAAGAAAGAGGGAGAAAGAGTGAAAGAGAGAGAGCAAAACGACGCACCAGACCCCAAAGTAGGAGACCCCACAGGACTCCCAGGACTAAAATTCGCCGGATGCGAATACCTCCCACTCAACAACCCATCCGCAACCTTCCTCATCTGACACTCGACACACTCCGCCGGAAGCTGGACATCACACCCCTCCGCATGCTTCACCGTCCACGCCCCATCCGCCGTACCCGGATAATACCGCGCCTGGAACGCAGGGAGAGCGAACAAGGTCTGCAAGACGGACGCCATGTAGCAGCTGTTTCCCAAGTTGGCGAGCCCCGTAAGCCCAGGCCCGAATACGGGTTGCAGAGCCTGTCCGTCCTCGGCGACGAGGGAAAAGTCGTAGCGGAGGTTATGTTCGATCTGCAGCTCGGTCATGCTCTTCTCCGTCTTGGTCAACGTCTGCACGTTGATCCCAAACGTCGAAAGATGTGCTGCGAGTTCTGGATCCTGCTTCGCGTCGTCGCAGCTGTAGCAGTAGATATCTGGAATGCCACACTCATTAGTCTCCTCACATCGACGACGACCTCGGCAGAAAGAGAGAGAAAGAGAGACGACTCACCCGCTGCGCCTTCAGCTGTGATAGTACCCAACTTGACACTGACTGCGTGGCCCGTACTCTTAAAGTGCTCGAGCCCATGCCCGTTTCCACCTAATCCGCCGTACAGCTGTCGTCCGCATCCGAGAGAGCCGCAGGTGAGGCAGAGCCAGAGGTTCTCTTTGAGGTCGCAGGCGTTGCAGTGTGCGAGGCCTACAGCAGCAAGGCGCGTCAGGAAGATAGCAGATAGCAGAGGCGCGAAAGGGATGACGCACCGGATTGCGCTATATGTCCAGTTTGGAACTGCTCCAACATCAGTGTATGTTCGCATGGTGTGATCTCTTCTTCCCAAGCTTGGACTTCGGATTGGCGGGCGGAGGAGAGGGATTTTATGACAGAGTCGACGAGGGATTTGACCTGGGGAGGGAAAGGTTAGGGTTATATCGGGCCAGCGGTGGACGGAGAGAGAGAAAGAGGGGAGAGGATGACAGACGCACCTGGGGCTCCGCAGCCACCTGAGGAATCTCCAACCCTTTAGCCGGATCGCACTTCCAACACTTGACGGTGGTGGTCGTATCGTACTTGTCTTCTTCCCTTTCTTCTACGATCGCGAGCTTGGTCATCTTTGCTGGGGGCTCTTCATCCTCGGTCTGCGATACCGATGAAAACGAGTCGGTGAGTCAGTGATGAATAACACCCACCCGCTTCACGTTGGGCTTTGCTTTCCGCTTCACGTTGAGCGTGAACCCATGGCCCGACTTCCTGACGTGTGTCTGGGCGTGGTGTCGATCCGTTGAGAGGCATCCTCCATTGAAGCAGCTCAGACAGACGTCGATGCCTGCAGGGGAGTCCTGATGCACCACTATCATCAGTCATCGGCGCAGCAATGAGACGAAAAGGCCATACCTGATTATCAAAACACTGCGTGCACTCTTCTCTGTGCACCGCCTGCGAGAGTCTGGGTGCCTGCAGTCTCGCCAATCCGTCCAAATGTGGACACGTCGTTGTCATTTTCGGCAAGGCTGATTGGTGGTGGTGGACGTTGGAAAGAGATTAAAGCGTCGCGTCCGACGCGATTGGGCGCTTAGATGATCCATCAGATCTGTTTTTCGCACGGCTGTTCAGCACCGTTCAAAGTCCGCTTACGCTCACCCCGACCACTCACCGCTCGTTCACTCACTCCCTCACTACGTTTATTACTTCCAGTCCATTCCACTGATGAGTCAGGAGAAGAACCCTGACTTGCCGCCTTCGGGTGCGGAATCCAGCCCCGCTCCGATCGGGCGGGTCATCGCATTCCGTCGTCGCGCGACACAAACCTTCGGGCGCCTGTTGACCTGCGTCTCACGCCCGTTTCGTGCAGGCAAAAGCACTGAACATGGCAAAGATACGGCACCTTCCAGCTCCCGAGAGTGGCTACAGACCCTTGCGAACACAATAAACGTCCTGTTCTCCATTGCAGAGACGATACCCTTGGCCGGAACGCCGATAAAAGGAGCCCTGGAGGCGTTGCACAAGGTACTACAGCTGATCGAGGTGAGCCGCGAGTTCGAACACACATATCCAGGTTTTCTCGACATTGATGCATTCTTTAGGCTCGATATCAGGTTCAAGAAGACGCGAAAGAGCTGTTGGATAGGATGGAGACATTAGTCAACGAGCTTAGTCGTTACAATGGCCGACCGATCCCCCACGTCGAAAAATTGGCTAGGTACGATGTATGACTCGAGAAATCCTCGTCAAGTCCTGAAAATAATCTTCTGCAGAAAACTGCAAGCAGCTTTCGAAGATCTGGAACGTTCGATGCAGAAAAAACGCTTACGCTACCGTGAAATTGCCGCGTCTATCAACCAGTGGAATTCACAAATTGACCGGTGTCTGACGGATTCTTTGGTGAGTAGCGGGGTCATCGCTGATTATACTACCGATTGTTGACACCAAGAATCTATATTAGTTTATCATGAACGTGGAGATGAGCTTCCCAAGGCCCAAGGAAATAATCATCGAGTCTATCACCGTGATTGACCCTTTCGGATTCGCGCAAGTTTTCGAAATGCCTCAGCAGGCTGACCTCCTCGTGAGTCTTCTCATCATGCATCTAGCCCGATTATTTGTGTAACGTCGAACATCGAACAGCTTCTTGCTGAATGGGTACTGGGACGATACGAGACAAATCCTGGTTTTCTGTCGTTGCTCAAGGGCTTCCTGGACAGAAGCGCCTTCGAACTCACGCTTGACAACGGCTCGAAGTCGAGCACAGTTCCAGCCGAGGTTCTAGGTAGTCTCAGAAATGGTACCAAACTTGTTATGAGTGTCGTCACCTTCCAAAGTGCATCACGTCAACAAACGACGGTTCCATGCCCGTCGTGCGGCAAGGACATCCCAGTGCAGGTGTCGGTGAATGCGAGTGCTCCGGGCGACCGGGTGTTCTGGTGCGTGTTGGAAACCATATCCAATCGTTCTGCACACTTACGTTGATTGTCGATTTCCAGTCCGCACTGCGATAGGCGCGTCCAGACAGAGACGACAGTCGTC
This sequence comes from Candolleomyces aberdarensis, assembly GCA_004126415.1. Taxonomy (NCBI): domain Eukaryota; kingdom Fungi; phylum Basidiomycota; class Agaricomycetes; order Agaricales; family Psathyrellaceae; genus Candolleomyces; species Candolleomyces aberdarensis. The sequence continues at coordinate 32,541 of SDEE01000188.1, forward strand.
GAAGGCTCGGTGGATGACCGGGGAGACGATGTTCAAGATTGGAGCAAGTATCTACGAAACATCATCGTGAAGTTGCGATCAGACTCGTCGACCGCATCTCAGCCTCCTGAGCAGCCGACTGACAATAGAGGGACCGACCAATCCTCGTCGATCTCGCGATTATCTTCTTTCGAGTCATTGCAGTCATCAGGAGACGAGTTCCCAGGAGGATCCATCTTCCAGCATATCAACAATGATTATGTCAGCATCCGAGGCAACTACAGCGATCGACGCTCCTACACAACAGTGAATGATCATTCCGTCAACAACTCTGAAGTCTACCATTACCAGAATGGCAAACAACCAATTTTCAACGGCGATGTCACTGGTGGTGTCTTCAAACGTCGACCACCGCACTCGGAAGACAATAGTTCATCTTGGAGACGTGGACCTAGAATTCCCGACTTAGAGGGATACCCGGGGCCAATCCACAACGGCAACTTCACTGAACTTGAAGGTGGTGCCACCCCTTACACAAGTGCGAATGCTACCTATCACGGTATCCTTCAGCCGCGCACTCGGAAGGCAAGAGAGTCTCCTTCCTATTCAATCGCTATGTCTAGCTGATCTTCAACGCATACGCAGAGAAATCGGGTCGAACGACGAGAAGAAAAGTGAGTATATTTTCTTTATCACTTGGTGATGGTCATCGTCAACCGACGCTACTCCTTGTTTTCGCAGCCAGAGAAGGAAATTGGGTATTTAACATGTAATTTCACCGGTTTTGATAAATGACGGTTATATCGACGATGAGGTTTTAACGAGACTTTATACTGGGTGACGTGGAAGGGGCCACACCTGATCCCTTGCCTCAGCATCAGCTCCGGCTCCAAGTTCTGAATGTGGCAAATTGTGGTTTATACATCTTGGATATGTAGGTCATAAGTATGTAGTCGCCCAACACAAGAATTCCATCACTGTTCAATTTATCACATGAAGAACAAGAGTAAGTCTTTCACCTCAAAACCAGACAATCGACGAGGGGGAAGAACTTAATTCATGGGGAGATTAGATACAGTCTGAACCTATTCGAATCGCCGATTTCTAACAACACGGTATAATGAAGAATGTGACAGAGATCAAATCATGAATCTGCATGGCAGAAGAGTACCATGACAATCTTACGCGGAAGAGATCATAGATTACCTTTAGCTGTTGTTCATTTCTCAGCCAAGGCGTCGTCCCGCGAGTGGTGTTGAGAATTCTTTATTCTCGTAGCCCTTCCACGCTGGCAGCCATCGTCCGGATGCAGCATCGCAAATATCGTGACCGGTCCCAATGTCGTTGACTCGTTTACCTACTGCGACTCCCTCGTTTCCGGCTGAAATAGTAGACGATGGGGACGAGGCGCCTCTGTGGTCGGATGGGAGCGGTTCAGACTGTCGATGAAAGATGGTGGCTCAGAAGAGCCAGAGGACTCCAACGGCTACTCGACAGCTCGTTGAGCGCCTCCGTTTTATAAAATAGGTGTCAGTTGATCGATATTCCGAAGGAATGTTCGACAAAGAAATCGAAAAGAGAGAAAGAAAATGCGAGGCGGGTGGGACACAAAAAGAAGACAGAAAGAGGAGCACCCACCATCTCTCTCAACGCCTTCCTAGCCTGCACATGCGTAAATCCCATATCAGCCAACACAACGACTTGCTCAGTATTCGGTTTCGCATTTCCTCCACCTCCCGATACAGCCTTGGGTAGAATCGGAGCACCGTATCTGTAAACAACACAATATTCATCGTCAACCACCAAGTTCAACCCAGATGAAAAACAGCCGAAACCTTCGCCGAAGGAAGCAGAGAGAATTGAAAGTCCATGAAGGCGACGCTCATCAGGATCATCCATATGCGCAAACAACTCCATCTCACTCTCCAAATCCGCTCCGTTCCCAGTCGCAAGCAGCGCCTCCTGACCCCTAGTCAGCTGGGCCCCCATACCTGGAACTGATTGAACGCATCTTCGTTAAACTGGGGAGCCTGGGTCGGCAAGGGAGAGGAAGACTCTTCCTCGCCGGACCTGAGACTGGTACCGAGGCGCTTTGAGGTACGGGAGGGTGCCTTGGGATGGAGGGCGATGGTATATCTGTTAGGTACATATTCCTTAATTGTGAGGACACGAAGGGGAATAGAGAGAAGGAGTACTCGCCCAACCTTGCGGAAACCCGACTGGATCTTCTTGGCATGTATAACTGACACTTCGAAAGGAGCGAATTCGCTTACCTATGCTCCCCAAATTATACGGCCGCGCAAAGGAGCGAACGACCGAGCAAAAAGGACGTATGTCAGCGCCAATCCCGAAAACCCATCCTAACGCACCTCACAAAGCGTTTCTTCACGTTGTTAAAGGCGGAGTACTAGATACATAGAGTACCATACCCATTTGTCCTCATATGAAAGGCAACCGACTTGAGAAAGAGAGCGAAGCATTCACCCGCCGCGCCCCTCAGCCGTAAAGGTGCTCAGCTTGAAACTAACCGCATGGCCCGTGCCCTTGAAATGCTCCAGCCCTTGACCTTTCCCGCCCGGTTCGCTGTGCAGCTGCCATCCACATCCGAGAGGCTGCAGGTTTCTTTTTGAGATTTGCAGTAATGCGGGGCCCACGGTAGCAATGCCGCCGCGCGTCAGGAAGATAGCAGATCATAGCAAAGGGGTAGTAGGAATGACGCACCAGATTGCGTTGCATGTCCAGTTTGGAATCGAGAGGCATCCGCTGTTGAGGTAGCACAGGCGGACGTCGATGCCTGCGGGCGAATCCTGATGCATACGATCAACCAGGTATCGCGCAGCCATGAGAGGAAAAGGACATACCTGATTATCGAAACACTGCGTACACTCTTCCCTGTACACCGTCTGCGAGAGTCTAGATACCTACAGTCGTGTTAGCCCGTCCGAATGTGGACACGTCATTTTCGGGAAAGCTGAATGGTGGTGGTGGACGTTGGAAAGAGATCAAAGCGTCGCGTCCGACGCGATTGGGATGATCCATCAGATCTATTTTTCGCACGGCTGCCAGTGTCTGGCGGCATTACCTTCTTGACAGGCTAGCGCAAACAGCAGGCTGTACATCCCAGCACAGGACGTAGCGTAGTACTACGCTGTCTGGGATACTAGAATGACTGGTGGGTCTCACAGATCCATAACATCAGAAACACGATAAGTAAAATATCACAGAATCGGCCGTTGGTACATGATTCAGGAGGTTGTATCAGTGTACTCGAAATCCTACGTCTTCTCGTTCTCGTTATTTCTTTTGTACGGGTCTAGGGGGCCTGGAGGTAGGTTTAATGCCGCTCGACCACCCTGCAGGGCCTCCAAATCTTGACTGTCCACTGTAGGCATGATTAGCGACTATCCCCTGGAGGAGATACAGTCAACTTGAACTCACCCTTCAAAGTCAGGAAGATCTTCATCATCAGAATACGTGGGGTCCCCTTCTTCCTCTACGCTAGCGTCAGCCTTGTCGTCACCATCCAACTGTACAATCGCAAGTTTGTTGACAACGGGCTCGCCGTTGCCATCATCGGCCTTGCTGTCGGCAGCTGTGCTCGTCGCCTTGGACTCTGGCTTTAGAGTCTCTTTGCTGGCAGTAGGTCGTCATTAGGAGCCTGAAGTTAGCTACTTGGAGAATTCTACCTGGGGTCAATCGGAGTGATATGTTGGTATGAGGATGCCATGAGTTGAGGCAAGTCTTCCGCTTTCGGTGAGACGAGATGTTATCAAGGTTCCGAGCACTCGCCATCTGCCATGATTGCATCAACGGGGAAATGTACTTTGGTCGGAGGCCGCAGTGCACGGCAGTACGAGCCTTTACGAGGGCTTCACATTATACGCGTGGTGCTTAGATTTTGGGGCAGTCAAGGCACTCGCTGAGACCCACACCAATCACGATCATATGAGACCATGTTGATATATATACGACATGACTGCTCTCTCGAACCCAATCTTTCTTTCTCCCTTCCTTTCTGTCACCCCGCTCTCTCTATCCTGTACTGTCTCGAGATTCACCGTATACATAAAGTCCTGAAAGTATTAGTATTCCGTAGGATACTGCAAGCAGCTTCCGAGGATCTTGAGCGTTTGATGCNAAAAAAAAACGTTTGCGCTACTGTGAAATTGGCGCGTCTATCAGATAGTTGAATTCACAAATTGGCTGGTGTCTGGCGGAATCTTCGATAAGTTGCGGGTCGTCGCTGATTTTACTACCGATTGTTGACACGAAAATTCGACCTTTGCGGAGATGAGCCTCTTAAGACCGACAGAATTGACCATCGAGTCTATCACCGTGATTGACCCTTTCGGGCCCGCGCAAGTTCTCTCAAAGCCTGAACAGGCTATCCTTCTCGTGAGTCGTCTCATCACACACCTAATCCCGATTATGTGTGTAACGTCGAACCTCGACCCAACCTCGCGGAACCCAACTGGAACCTCTTGGCATGTATAATCGATACTGTAGGGGACGAAGCGCTCATCACTCGGCCGCCTGCGCCCGTATAATTTGGGGCGCACGAAGGAAGGAGCGACCGAAAGAAAAAACGCACCTCAACGCCAAAACACTCTTCTGACACCCAGGCATCCATACTCTAGCCTCCGTCCCCAAAAAGCCCATCCAAACGCACCTCCTTATAAGCATCTCTCCGCATCGTCGCAGGTAGAGCGGTAGATATCTATAACACCACACCCATTAGTCCTTACATCAAAGGCAACCGACTTCGGCAGAAAGGGAAAGAGAGCAAAACACTCACCCGCCGCGCCCTCAGCCGTAATGGTACCCGAGTTGACACTAAACGTATGGCTTATACTCTTAAATGCTCGAGTCCGTGCCCGTTCCCGCCCAATCCACCGTGCAGCTGCAGTCCACATCTGAGAGGCTGCAGGTCGTTTTGAGTAGCAAAGCAAGTGATAGGGATGACGGACAGAATTGCACTATATACCCAGTTTTAAACTGAGAGGCATCCGCCGTCGAAATAACTCAGACAGACGTCGATACCCGCGGGCAAGTCCCGATGTACTCGGTCAGCCGGGTATCGCGCAGCAATGAGAAGGACATACCTGATCATTGGAACACTGCGTACAGTCTTCTCTGTGCACCGCCTGCGAGAGTCTATATGCCTGCAGTCTTTCTAGCCCGTCCAAATTTGGACGTGTCGTTGTTGTTTTCGGGAAAGCTGAATGGTGGTGGGCGTTGGAAAGAGATGATCCATCAGATGTATTTTTGCACGGACTATTTGCACCGAGGGTGGCGGGTCCAGGTGGCGCGCTACAGCCGCCCTCTCCCCTGCCTGAGCCGCGAGTTTCGGCAATCAGTGCCCCGACTATCCTTTCCTAAACCTTTGTAGTGGCAGTATGACCCCCTTTCAATGATAGAGATCGTCAAAGAGAAGCAATCCAGTATGCACGGGTCAAAGGCTAGTCCTTCTGAAACCTATAGAGACCTTGGTCTCTCAGTCTAGCAACCATACCTTGAACATGACGGTCGATGCTAGACCTATGGTCAAAGTCACCTTGCGCGAGCATCGTTTCGAACATCATCAAGAGCTGGCAGAGATAAGATAAGATTCGGTCCATCATGCCCGCGCCTCCAGATCTTGACTCATCGAGGCGTCGGGACCTATTGCTCCTTCTACCTCTCCCTCACTTTCTGCGACCAATGTCCTCGTCTTCTCCCTTTCATTCACACCTGAAGACCAATTACGTTCCTTCGGATGCAGAAATACCCAGAATTCGAGCGTTCATTAGCACGCGGCAGGCGGTCCTGAATGAAATCGACCAAGAAATGAACGGCTTGGGGCGCCAGTCGTGGAAGTTGTGGGGGCACAAAATGGCTGAAATGGACATTATCAGCGACCACTTGGCTCTATTGTCGCCTATCAAAAGAGCCCCAGACGATATCTTGTCCTGCATCCTTGTCACCGCTGTTGAGGACAGTAGACCGAGGGGCCCCTCTGAGGGGCTCGTGTCATTCCGTCAAGCAATGACCTTCAGCCACGTTTGCAAGCGTTGGAGGGAGGTCTCCATCGGTACCAAGGCCCTATGGCGATATCTGGATATCCGTATCCCCAAGTATCCGCCCTATAGGGACGACTGGAGGGCTCAGCTTGGGAAGCTTGAGTCGATGGTGAGGACATCGATCGCCCGATCTGCAGGCTTCCCGCTGTGCATACAGGTTGAAGGCTGCATCGAAGGGTACGCCCTCTCCACTTGGAGTTCGGCCCAGGAAAGAGAATGCATGAGGGAGGATTTGCGATATCTGAAGGGCCTCGTGGAGACCTTGCTGGAATCGACAGCACGGTGGAGGGAAGTGCTGTTTCGTTTCACTCTCCCCTTACTCGACACACCTCTTCGTCGATTAATCCTCGTTCAGCCCTCCGACAACGCCATTCTGCGGAACGTTGAGCTCGATGTTCACGTTGTACTCTCATACTCTGAACCAGAAATGCTCCACGACCCGTTGGAGGTGTGGCAAACGGATTGGATGCATGGAGGACCGTCAATCCTCATGCACGATTCAATCCGCATGCTCAACTTGAACTGGGTAATGCAAGATATCACGAACATGGCCGTTAATTGGCCCTCCCTAACCCACCTCGCATTTAGAGGGTACCACCAAATCGTGACTGCTTCTCTCCACTTTGGTGCCAATGAGGCACTCACGTTGCTCAGGTTATGCCGAAACTTGGTCACCTGCAGCATTCCGATGGAATCTACCCCCACTGTTGCCACCGAGCCCATCACGGTAGCCTTCCTCGAGGAATTGTCTATCACCCCGCGTTCATATGATATCCCCACCAATTTCGCCTCCCTCGTTGTTCTTCCGTCACTTCGCAAGCTAGTCATCAACGAAGGCTCAGATCCTGACTGCATACCCCACGATCATGGGGAAAGCGGCATCGCTCAGTTCGTCGAGCGCTTCGGAAATCAACTCACAGATGTCAAATTATACACTCCCACTCTCACTCCCAACGCTCTTGATGACTGTTTACAATACCTTACAAACACCATCCGTCTGGAACTTCATTCCAATCCACCAAGTTACTATTATCGCAATCTGTCGGACGCAGCAACTCTAAACCCTGAGATGTTTGCCAGAATCACGCCTGAATACGAGTCACACAGCAGTGGGCATCCGGTCGAGGCCCCTGTACCACTACCGAAATTGGAGGTAGTTGCATTCAGATGGGATTATCGTTGTGATGAACCCGTTCTCGATGCCCTCGTGGATTTCGTGGCGGCAAGGAGAAGAGAGGTGGGTGACCCACGTATCGCACGCCTACGGAAGGCGGAATTCGTCATCGGGGCCCCCAAACTCCGTTGCGATCTCCTGGGGCTACTCCGAGCTAAACACGTAAATTTGGATGGATTTTCTTGCGAGTTTACAAGGTGTATATAGATAAATAAACAGGGATGGCGTTGTGTGGGGATTGTTCTTCATAGTGATCACGATCTTTAATTAATGTACTCTCTACCTCAGTTTGATGCAGTAGATGGTACAAGAGTGGGTCTGTCCAAGGATACGAGAGGTCAGTCTGATGCAAGCGCGTACTAGCCGGACTGGGGCCAGGGGCTGTTGGATTTCATAGAGGCCCGGAGGGCAAAGGGTAGAGCTGACTCGAGGTATTCGTGAGCGAGCGTGCTTGCGAGACGTCAGCCGCAAGGATACATCTTCCGCGAGACGGACCCCATGAGAGAGCCTGAACGGAGGAGGGTAGATTTGAGCCGAGGGAGCAATAGGTGAGCAAGAGCCAGGCGTTACAGTGTGCAAGGTCTACGGGAGAGACACGCCAGGAAGATGGCAGATAGCAACGGGTGATACGATTTCTTCTTTCCAAGCATAGGATTTCTTCCTTTCAAGCTTGGACTTCGGATTGGCGAGCGTAGGAGATGGATTTTCCGACAGAGTCGACGAGGGATTTGACCTGGCGAGGGAAAGACTAGTGATTATCGCACCAGATACGAGCGGAGGTAGAGGAAAGGGTAGAGGACTAAGGACGCACCTTGGGTTCCGCAGCCACCTGAGAAATCTCCAACCCCTTGGCTGGATCGCACTTCCAACACTTGACAGTCGTCGTCGTATCGGATTCGTACTTGTCTTCTTCTTTCTTCTAAGATCGCAAGCTTCGTCGTCTTTGCTGGAGGCTCTTCATCTTCGATCTGCAGTACCAATGCGCATGAATGAATGAGTTAATGAAGAATAACACGCACCCGGTTCACGTTGGGCTTTGCTTTCCACTTCACGTTGAGAGTAAACCCATGGCCTCATCTCCTGACGTGTCTCTGAGCGTGGTGTCGATTCGTCGAGCAGCATCCACCGTTGAAGCAGCTGAGGCGGACGTCGATGCTGCAGACGAGTCCTGATGTACCCACTATTGGCACCAGTCATCCGCGCAGGAAGGGGAGGAAAGACACGTACCTGATTATCGAAACCCTGCGTGCACTCTTCTCTGTGCACCGCCTGCGAGAGTCTGGGTGCTTGCAGTGTCGCTAGCCCATCCAAATGTGGACACGTCGTTGTCATCTTCGGGGAAAGCTGATTGGTGGACGTTGAAAAGAGATCAAAGCGTCCCCGCGATGGGACACATCAGATCTATTTCCGTACGGGCTACCGGCACCGAGGGTGGGCCCAGATGGCCCGCTACAGCCGTCGTTTTCCCTGAAATCTGCAGATCCGCTCAAGCGCGCCTAGTGCCAAAATTTGGTAGGCAGGTCTGGCACCCTTGGTGATGCGGTCGGCACGACACTCGGCCATTCCTGCTAGAACTGCTTAGCTACCGTGGCTGGGGGCTTCAGTCTGGTACCTGACTTGCATTAAGCTCCGTGAGCCTCCAGTTCGAGCGATTAGTATTTGCGACCCCATCGTTCTGGAACACTATCTCCGTCGTATTTTAAGATTATCCTTTCCCTTGACCTTCACACAGGCAGCCTGGCCCGCTTTCGATGCTTGCTATTAATAACCATTTTGTGTACTTCTTCCCTGTAGCTTGAGTTTGGACTCTAGGACGTTGCAAGTAATATGTTTTAGGAGCATTTCGATTCGAAATACCCGTTGCCTCCAAGTGCTATGAACATCGTTACGAACATCACCAAGAGGCGGATAATTTCCCTGGCAGTGATAAGATAAGATTTGGTCCATCAGGTGCCCAGCGCCTATAGATCTGGACTCATCGATGCGTCATGACCGATTGCTCCTTCTACCTCTCCCTCACTATTGCGACCAATGGCTTCGTCGTCTCCCTTTCATCCACACTTGAAAACCAATTATATCCCTTCAGACGCAGAAATACCCGAAATTCGAACCTTCATCAGCACGCGGCAGGCGGTCCTGGACGATATCGATCAACGAATCAAGGACTTGGAGCTACAGCCGGAGGAGTTGGAGGGGCGCAGAAGGGCTGAACTGGAGCTTATTAGCGATCACTTGGCTCTATTATCGCCTATCAAGAGAGTCCCAGACGATATTATATCCTCCATCCTTGTCACCGCTGTTGAGGAGCGTACGCGGAGCTCCCAGGGGCTCGCGTCATTCCGTAAAGCAATGACCTTCAGCCACGTTTCCAAGCGTTGGAGGGCAGTCTCCATAGGTACCAAACCGCTATGGCAATATCTGGATATCCGTATCCCCAAGTATCCACCCTATGAGAACGACTGGAGGGCTCAGCTTGGGAAGCTTGAATCGATGGTGAGGACATCCATCACACGATCGGGGGGCTATCCGCTGTGCATAGAAGTCGAAGGCTGCATCGATGTGTACGCGGTCTCCACGTGGAATTCTGCCCTGGAGAGAGGATGCATGAGGGAGGAGCTGCGATATCTGGAGGGCCTCGTGGAGATCCTGCTGGCATCAACAGCGCGGTGGAAGGAAGTGCTGTTTCGTTTCACTTTACCCTTTGTCGACACACCTCTCCGTCGATTAATGCTCGTCCAGCCCTCCGAAAACGCCATCCTGTGGAAGGTTGAGCTCGAGGTTCACCTTGCACTCTCATACTCCATGCCGGAGATGTCCCTCGACCCGTTGGAGTTATGGCAATCGGATTGGATGCATGGAGGACCGTCAATCCTCATGCACGATTCAATCCGCATGCTCAACTTGAACTGTTTAATGCAAGATATCACGAACATGGCCGTTAATTGGCCCTCCCTCACCCACCTCGAATTTAGAGGGTACCACGACATCATAGCGCCTTCTCTCCATTTTGGTCCTAATGAGGCACTCAGGTTGCTCAAGTTATGCCGAAGTTTGGTCACCTGCAGTATTCCGATGGAATCTACCCCTCCCATTGTTACCACCGAGCCTATCATGGTAGCCTTCCTCGAAGAATTGTCTATCACCCCGCTTTCATCTGATATCCCCACCAATTTCGCCTCCCTCGTTATCCTTCCGTCACTTCGCAAGCTAGCCATCAACGAAGGCTCGAGTCCTGATTGCATACCCCACGATCATTGGGAAAGCGGCGTCGCTCAATTCGTCGAGCGCTTCGGAGATCAACTCACAGATGTGAAACTACACACTCCCACTTTCACTCCCACCGGTCTTGATCATTGTTTACGACACCTTACAAACGTTGTCCGTCTGGAACTTCACTCCAATCCGCCACGTGGCTATTATAATAATCTGTCGGACGCAGCAACTCTAAACCCTGAGATGTTCGCCAGAATCACGCCTGTATACGAATCACGCAGTGGGAGGCACCTGGTTGAGGTTCCTGTGCTACCGAAATTGGAGGTAGTTGCATTCAGATGTGAATATCGATATCATTGGGATGAACCCGTTCTCGATGCCCTCATAGATTTTGTGGCGGCAAGGAGAAGAGAGGGGGGCGAACCAGGTATCGCGTGCCTACGGAGAGCGGAATTCGTTGCTTCGGTCCCCATACTCCTTCGGGATCCCCTGCAGTTACTTCGAGCTAAAGACGTAAATTTGGATGGTTTTTCTTTTGAGGGTTACGAGGTGTATCTAGATGAATGAATAGGGATGTAGCTGTGGGAACTATTCTTATATGTATTCTCCATCTCAGTTGGATGCAGCAGCTGGCACACAAATGGGTCTGTGTTCCAAACTGCATGATGGACCCTATGAATAAGCTTAATAGGAGACAGGTCGATCTGGTTGGTTTCACGTTGAGATGCTAGTTGGAGACAAACAGATCTCTGCAACAGTAATACCTAATTTGCTGCTGTATTGGCTGGACCTGGCATTTAGCGAGTCGATCCTGCATTGTTTCAAGCTACATGCCTTTTCTGTAATGATAACGCTGGAGCCAGGAAATCGACGCGGTCAGTCGGAACCTCTGAAGATTGGCACCTAAATACCGTAAGTGTGCCACATGACCAACGTCCATGTGAGCTTTGCGTATCGATGACATAAGATGTCAGATCTCAGCAAACACTCTTCAACGTGAACCACATCCTTATAGACCCAATCTTTTCAACGCGACAATGGATATTCCCTCTGGCACCGAGCACTTCGACATTCACTATGTCCCTTCCGACGAAGTGATACCAGCCATACGCGACGCGATTCACAAAGGCGAGGAGGCCTTGAAGAAAACCGAAGGGAGGATAGAAGAGCTCAGGCAGGAGCTACGAGCACTGGAGGAGCGCCGGGAGGTACAGAAGAGAGAAGTAAATAAACGAAAAAACCTACTTGCCCCCACCCAGCGAGTCAATGTCGACATCCTGATGTCAATCTTTCTCTTAGTTTCCGATGTTGATCATCTCCAGATCTCAGCAAACCATCCAGCCGTAGTCATCAGTCACGTTTGCCGGCGCTGGCGTGATGTAGCTTTGGCAACAAAGCAACTTTGGCGCCATCTCCACATTCAGCTTCCTGCCTATCCTTGGTCATCATCTAGCAATCGGGATATCTGGAGGGCGGAAATTACCAAACTCGTCACAATGACGAAAGCGTGGATCTCACGCTCTGACGGCTGTCACCTGAGCGTCGAAGTCACCGACGGCGATTTGCCACCCGGCCAAGTGGAAGCAGAGATAGGTGCCTTTGTCACGGAGTGCATCGAGTTCAGAGAACTTGTGAGGTTATTATGTTCATCGTCACCTCGGTGGAAGGATTTGTGCTTGCGATGCGATTTCCCTCAGGCACAGCTTCCCAACTTCCCCACCATGCGTCTTCTCGCCGTTCCTCCACAATCAACTCCAACGCTCACAACTGTCAAACTCCACTGTCGCATAAATACATTCCAACAGAAAAACCCACTGAACAAACGCATGGTGTCGAGCACGAATATCCTCAGCGCACCAACATTGCGTTCGTTGAGAATAGATGCTCGACTCCTATGCCACGATTTGATGCGCATTCCCGTAGTGTGGTCCAATTTGGAGCATTTGTTTTTTAATGGATACCCCTTAGAGTTTCGCCATCGCTTGGACGCAGAACAGGCTTTGGCATTGTTTCGAGAATGCCCGAACCTCGTCACATGCTATCTCGCCCTCCAAACAGATGGTACCATAGCGTTAGGCCGTGCTCCAGTAACACTCCAGAGACTCAGAGAGCTAGCGTTCCTGCCGTCAACATCCCATCTTCCTAAAGGGTTCGCCCAATTTCTCATACTTCCATCTCTTCGTAAACTCGAGGTCATCACCGGCTACGGCAAATGTACACCACGCGAATACCAAGAGAGTGGCCTTTTCGAATTCTTCGAGCGTTTTGGGTCCAACCTCGAGAATGCCACCTTTTGCTACAGACCTCTCACGCAGGCCGCCCTTCACCGTTGCCTCGGACATTTGCCCAACGTTACTTCCCTGGGACTCGTCAGTGAAAAAAGAGGCGGTTCCACCGCGGCCACCGGAAGAACTGCGAAGCTCAACAGCGATATTTTCAGGCTCCTTTCGCCCCAATTTCATGAGACGGGTACTACTGTCACTCAACTGCCCCTGTGCCCAGGAATTGAAGTTTTCAGATTTGGCGCGTTTGGAGGTGAAGCTGATGAGGAGGCGTTGGTTGATTTCATTGAGACGCGGCGGCGGGGAGTAAAGAACCAGTCTTTGCAGAACGGGGTCGCCCACTTGCGGGAAGTCGAGTGCAACCGCTATCGCTTCGAAGCCATCAATCCCGGGCAGGCCCTTCGTGACAGGGGCATTGACATGGAGGCTTTTTCACTGACGAATTGGTACGATTGCACTCTATAATTTTATCTGTGTGTTTCCTTGTTTTGTATCGTCCGATGCTTACTCATTGATCTTTCTTTTGATATGTGCTGTTATGTACCGTTGTCATTATCATACCTGTGTCAATCCTTCATGTAGGCTCTACCGTTACCATAATTTATAGAAGTCCTTAGGGTTCCTGCTTCTCCGAATCATGTATCCGCAGGATAGTTATTTTGCTCACCGTACAAGTGCTCAGTTTGGACGAATTCTGCATTGAAAAAAGAGTACGTTCGTGCGCAATTGATGGACCCAGAGTTGGGATATGTAGCGGATGTATGCACCAGAAATCGTACCAGGAAGGATTCGTCAGTAACGAGTCGTGCGTGAGCGAGCCCGCCAAATCGGGCTTATATGAGAAGTGAGCACATTTTCCTTATCACTTGATGATGCTCATCGCCAACCGACGCTCCTCCTTACTTTCGCCACAATAGAGAACCCGTCCGCGCCACCCATATCAGGTGTTGATCAACGATGAAGTTTAAACAACAGTTTGTATTCGCATGAAGAATGAGGATAAGTCGTTCACCCCAGCACCAGAGAGTCAAAAAGAGAAAAGAATCTGATTCACGACGACATGAAATACATTCCGAAGTCACCCGAATCACCTATTCCAAACAACGCGAGAGATTGAAGAACGTGACAGAAAAAAACTGTGAGCCCGCATGGTAGAAAAGTACCATAATAACCTTACACGGAGGAGATCGTAGGTTACCTTTGGCTGTTGTTCCATTTTTAAGCAAGACGTCGTACTGCGAGCGGTCTTGGGCATTCTTTTTCTTGATAGCTCTTCCACCCTGGCAGCCATCATCCGGATGAAGCATCGTCAATATCGTGACCAGCCCCATTGTTGTTAACCTCATCACATACTGCAACTCCCTCTTTTCCAGTTGAAACGGTATGCGAAGATGATGAGGAATTTTCACGGTCAAACGGGGGCCGTCCACACTGCTGATGAAAGATGGCGGCCTAGAAGAGCCAGAGGAGGTGGGTGCTTCTACCCCGGGATCGTCTGGGTCGCTGAACGGCTACTCGACAGCTCGTTCAGCGTGTCCGCCCTATTAAATAGGTATCAGTTGATCGATATTTCGAAGGAATATTCAACAAACAAATCAAAGGGAGAAAGAGCGAAACGGGTTGAAGCAGAAAACAAGACAGAAAGAAGGGGACCTCCCATCTCTTTCAATCCCTTCCGAGCCTTCGTATGTGTAAGTCCCATATCAGCCAACATAGCAACGTACTCAGGGTTTGGTTCCGCTGTTTCTCCATCTCCCGGTGGAACCTTGAGGTGAATCGGAGCGTCGATATCTGTATAACTCGATATCCATAGTCAAGAACCAAGTCCAACCATGATCAAAAAAAACGAAACCTTTGCCGAAGCAGAGAGAATTGAAGGGCCATGAAGGCGACGCTCACCAGAATCACTCTGTCGCACTCTCCGCATCCGCTCCCTTCCCGGTCGCGAGCAACGCCGTCTCATCTAATAAACGGAAACCTCATACCCCGCACCTGATCAAACTCATCTTCTTAAAAATGGGGGGCCTGGAGCGCGGAGGAGGAAGGACCGTCTGCAAGCTCTTCTTTGCCAGGCTTGAGACCTGTGCTGAGGTGCGTTGCGGTGAACTGGAGTGTTTACTTGGATGGGAGGACGATGGGTATATCTGTTAGCTATTCGCTATTTGTGAGGGCACGACAAAGGAGAATGATCGGAGGAGAGTCCTCGCCCAACTTCCCCAGCACCCAAGTAATACTTCTTGGCATGTACAACCCACACCTCAGGGAACGAATCGAATTCCGTTTGCCTATGCCCATGAATCGATCACATACTTCCCAAAGCAAATGGGTGCACAAAAAAAGAACGGCTCAACGGGAGAACGTACTTCAACGCCAAAAGACTCTTCTGTCACCCGGACACCCACACTCGCCTCTGTCCCCAAAAGCCCATCCAAATAGGTCCACAACTGCACCTCCTCATAAGGCGTCTCTTCTTGGCACCGTCACAGCTATAGCAGTGGGTGTATATAGCACCGCATCCATCAGTCCTCTCACATCGAGTACGACCTCCGCAGAAAGAGAAAAGAAACAGGACTCGTCCGCATCGTCAGTCGCAATCGTTCCCAACTTGACACAAGCCGCATGACCGTATTCTCAAATTACTCCAGCCCATGCCCGTTTCCAATCAATCCGCCGCACAGTCGTCGTTCACATCCGAGAGAGCTGCAGGTGAGACCGAACGAAAGGTTTTCTTTGAGGTCGTAGGCGTCGCAATGTGCGAGGTCTACTATCCCGACACATCAGGAAGATAGCAGATTGTAACAGGGATAGGATTTATTCGTCTCAAGCTTAGACTCCGTATTGGCGAGCGGAGGAGAGGGATTTCAGGATGACGTTAACGAGAGATTTGACCTGGCGAGGGAACGTTCAGCGTCATATCGCACCATTAGGGTGGAGTACGAGGAAAGGGGAGAGGATGACGGACGCAGCTGGGCTCCACAGCCATCTGAGGAATCTCCAAATTTTTCACTGGATCGTACTTCCAACACTTGACAGTTGTCGTCGTATCATACTTGTCCTCCTCACTTTCTTCCACGGTCGCGAGCCCTGTCGACTGTGCTAGGGGCTCTTCGTCCTCAGTCTCCACCGCTAATGAGAACGAGTCAATCAGTCGGTGATGAATCACATGCACCCTCTTCACATTGAGGGTGGACGCATGGCCTGATTTCTTGACATGGGTCTGGGCGTGGTGCCAGCGGGCGAGTCCTGATGCACGCGGTGACACAGGCATCGGCGCTGCAATGAGAGGAAACGCACGTACCTGATGATTGAAACAGAGTCCACTCTTCGCAATGCACCACCTGTGAGAGTCTGGGTGCCCGCAATAGCGCCAATCCATCCAAATGTGGACACGTCGTCGTCATTTTCGGTCAAGCTAAATGGCCGTGGTGGACGTTTCGAAGAGATCCGACACGATTGGGCGTCTAGAGTATCAATCAGATCGATTTTCGGGATAATTCTATTTGGAAACCCGGTTCAAGGGGGTGCATCATAAAGTGTGACGGATGTGACAAGTACGCCACGGGGCGGGAGGTGGCCTATGCGCCGTTTTCCATTCTGGATCTGAGTTGTGGCAGCCTGAAGTATCGGGCGGCCTGTGCCTCCCTTGAAGATACACAAAAACGTGCAGTAAGAGTCAGAAGGGGCAATTCAATCCAGAGTGTGACGTTGTTGAATTCTAATAGGATGGAATATCACAAAAATCTGCTTGCAGTGTGCAGAACTCCAGATTGTTGAGTGGCAGCTGGCGTAATAGGTACTAAGCGGCAGTAGCAAAGGTGACCAACGAATTGACCAACGAATTGTGACAGCCTGATATTTGCAACATTGCTTAATCACCCTCCAGGTATTGGCAAAGTCTCATCTCTTATTTCTCGCAATGAGGGTGTACTTGGTGAGCTCACTCAGGCATACTTTCTAGCCTAACTTCGGATAATTAGACCGAGCTTCCCCGACTGGCGTGCATAACGGACGCTCGGAGTGTGACAGCGCTCGCGTCACACACAAAAATGGAATAATTGGACCTATATTGGGGGCATGCGTACAAACCCGGGGTTTGCACTAGTGTTGCCACAGGTTGGGCTGGGTCAGGTTGGGTCAAGTTCAATTGGGTTCACCGGATTTTGGGTTGGGTCAGTGACCCGACCCAATTAAAATGGGGCGAACCCCAAACCCAACCTGCCCAACCCGGCTAACCCAATTGAACCTGATGGTAAGCTCCATATTTGGCGCCGCTCGACGACAACAGACGCCAGTCCTCCAGTTTTGCTCCCATACTCAGCTCTTGGTGTTTGCCAAAGCACAGAGAGATATAGCGGATTGTACTGGTACATTTTTGTGGAAAAAATGGACGCAGCCGAGTCGGTTTTACGTTGAGTGGGGGATAGTTGGGCATACAAATAAGAGCAAATAAGGTACAGGGCTTGGCATCCGTGATAATACCATTTCCTTCGAGTTGCGTCCTCAGTTCTACTCCAATGGCCATATAAATTGAGTTGTAGACTCTCTGAACTCATTTGAATTGAATCCTATCGAAATTGTGGAAGAACTTTGGTGATTTAGCAAAGAAAAACAACAGTTCCAATTTGGGAATCAGGTCACTCGGTCGCCTTGAGTCAACCCGGAACCCGGCAGGTTCAATCAGGTTGGGTCATCATTTGACCTGTGGCCCATTTTTGCGGGTTGGGTCGGGCTGTGTGTAAGTCGGGTTGGGTCCAAATTGGGTTTGGCCCAACCTGTGGCAACACTAGTTTGCACACGCAGACCGGGTTTCCAAATAGAATTATCCCGATTTTCGCACGCTGGCCTTTTGGCACCAACTTGAAGGGCAAAGGGTCCAAGTTCCCGCAAGCAATACGCATGTAGGAGGCTGCAAACGACTGTAAGCTGGGGAATGAGCGCTTATATATCTGAATTGAAGATTACCATCAATCATCGATTGAACAAGCGGAGTGGCAGCCACACGATACTGCTTTGTTCCATATCCATATCCATATAAATGGCACAAGGACCTTAAGGAACGGCCAGGATCTGACATTCAAGAACCATTTATCCTCACCTTGACCACTCACTCACTCACTCACTCACTCATTATTTACCTCCAATACACCTTTCTGATGAGCCTGGTGAATAAACCCGTCGTGCCGTCTTTGGGTGTGGGATCAAGCCTGGCTTCGAGCGGGCGGTTCATTGCAATCCGTCGTCGTGCGAGAAAAGCCTTTGGGTGCCTGCGGACCTGCATCCCATGGCCGTTTCACAAGGGCAGAAGCACTGAACATGGCGACGATGGGGCACCTTCGAGCTCTCGAGAGTGGCTACAGACCCTTGCGAACACAATAAACGTTTTATTCTCAGTTGCAGAGACAATACCCGTGGTTGGAACGCCGATAAAAGGAGCGCTGGAGGCGTTGTACAAGGTTCGACAGCTGATTGAGGTGAGCTGCGAGTCTGAACACACGTATCCAGATCCTATAAACATTAATATATTCTTTAGGCGCGATCTCAGGTTCATGAGGATGCGAAAGAGTTGTTGAATAGGATGGAGTCGTTAGTCAACAAGCTTAGTTCAGCAGGCTGACCTTCTCGTGAGTCGTCTAATCGCATACCTAATTTCACGTGTCTACAATGTCGAACATCGAACAGCTTCTTGCCCAATGAATACTGGGACGATACGACACAAATCCTGGATTTTTGTCGTTGTTGAAGGTAGGTTTTCCTGGACAGAAGCGCCTTCGAGATCACGCTTGACAACGGCTCAAAAACAATCACAGTTCAACCTGAGCTTCTACCTTGTCTCAGAAATGGTACCAAGCTTGTCATGAGCGTTGTCACTTTCCATAGTGCATCACATCAACAAACGACGGTTCCGTGCCCGTCGTGCGGAGAGGATATCCCGGTGCAGGTATCGGTGGGCACGAGTGCTGGCGACCGAGTGTTGTGGTGCGTAAAAGCTGTACCTACTCGATGATCTTCCACGGGCTTACTTTGACTGTCGATTTCTAGTCCACACTGCGATAGGCGCGTCCAGACGGAGACCACAGTCGTCGAAGACTCAGAGGATGACTGAGGAGATGTTGCTGAAGATTGGAGCAAGTATCTACGAAACATCATCGTGAAGTTGCGATTGGATTTGTCGACGACATCTGTGCCTCCTGAGACGCCAATTGAGGCCATAGACACCGACCAATCCTTGACCACGTCATCGTCGATGTCGCGTCCTTCTCCTTCCTTGTCACTGCACTCATCGGGAGACGAGCTCCCAAGAAGATCCAGCACGCCGACGTTCCCGAATGAGATAAAAATCCCAGTGAAGAACTCCGACTCGGGTATTGTACACAATGCACTGGTCTATGGAGGAAATGCCCTCGATTCCAACACGGCCAATGGTCATTCCATCACGTACTCCAATACGTACTTCGGGGGCGTTGTACACGATCAACCGATTTATGTCGGCAGCATAAGCACCGACCAATCCTTGCTCACGTCGCCGTCGACGTCGCGTTCTTCTTCTTCCAAGTCATCGCAGTCATCGGGAGTCTCAGGAGGATCTAGCACATCGAAATGGATAACTTCGACCTTCGAAAATACTTACAACCAGGCCCACAATTTACCGGTCAATTTCGGCAGTGGCAACTTCAACACATACGCAACAATTACTCCGACCCAAATTCTCTCGGTCGTGTATGGAAAGTGAGAACGTTTTCCTTATCACTTGACTACGGCCATCGTCAATCAACACTCCTTGTTTTACAGGAACAGAGAAACACGTCGATCTAGCCCGTATATTCAAACATTGATAAGAGACGGCTATATCGACGATGAGATTTAAACGAGTGTTTATACTAGGTGCCATCACAAGGGGCAAGTGATGGTATATCATCATCTCATATGTAGGACATTAGTATGTAGTCGCCCGATAGATCATTTTTTATGTTCACATTCAAGTCATCACATAAAGAACGAGAATAAGTCTTTCACGTCAAAACCAGACCATCAACGAGGAAGAACTTGATTCATGACGAGATTAAATACAGTCTGAAGCTGTCCGAATTACCTATTCCTAACAGCACGAAAGGGTGAAGAATGTGACAAATCAAACGATGAGCCTGCAAGCGGAAAGGTACCATAATGATCTTGCGCGGAGGAAATCATAGATTACCTTTGGGTGCTGTTCAGTTCTTATTCGAGGCATCATCCTGCGAGTGATCTAAAGCGTTCTTTCTCTTCGTAGCTCTTCCAACCTAGCTCGCATCATCCGGACAAAGCGTCGTCAACACCGTGACCGGTCCTAATGTTTTCACCCTCGTCACATACTGCGACTCCCTCTTTTCCATCTGAAACGGTAGGAGATGATGAGGTGTTTTCATGGTCAGACAGGAGCAGTCCAGACTGCTGATGAAAGATGGAGGCCCAGGGGAGCCAGAGAAGGTGGGTGCGTCTACCCTGGTCTGGTCTGGGTGGCTGAACGACCACTCGACAGCCCGTTCAGCGTCTCCGTTTCATGAATAGACGTCAGTTGATCGATATCTCAAAGGAATAGCTGCCAAACCAATTGAAAAGAACCAAAAAAGAGCGAGGCAGGTGAGAGTACAAAAAAAGAAAGAAAGGTATTCACCGTCCCATTCAACGCCTTCCTAATAGCCTGCGCATGCGTTAATCCATATTAACTAACATAGTAACCTGCTTAGGGTTCGGTTCCGCCTTTCCTCCACCTCCCGATGCAGCTTTTAGCTGAATCGAAGCGTTGATATAAGCATAACGCGATATCCATCGTTAGTAACTGAGTCCGACCAAGGTAAACAGACCTAAACCTCCACCGAAACAGGCAGAGAGAATTGACGGGCCATGCGTCTGCAAGCTCTTCTTCGCCGGACTTGAGGCCTGTGCTTCGGTACATCGCGGTGAATTGGAGTGTGTAGTTTGATGTGAGGGTGATCAGTATATCTGTTAGGTATGATGCTCGTCACTTGTGAGGACACGACGAAGGAGAGTGGAGAATGGAGACAGTCGAGAGAACTTGCCCCACTTCGTCGGAACCCAACTGGAACTTCTTGGCATGTACAGCCAACACTTCAGGGAACAAAGCGAATGTATTTGACCTAGATTCGTAACTTAGCCACATACGAGTGCGCGAAAGAACGAAAGAACAAACGAAAGACCATATTTCAACGCCAAAACACTCTTTTGACACTCATACTCCAACGCCTCTTCCCCCAAAAGCCCACCAAAACAGCTCCACAGCTGCACCTCCTTATAAAACGTCTCTTCGCATCGTTGCAGCTATAGAAGTAGATATCTGGAGCACCACACCCATCAGTACTCACATCGAGTACGACCTCGGCAGAAAGAGAAAAGAAACACGACTCACCGGCGCCCTCCGCCGTAACCGTACCCAACTTGACACTAACGGCATGGCAAACGCTCCACCGCATGCCCGCATCCGCTCAATCATCCGTACAGTTGACTTCCGCATCCGAAGGAGCAGCAGGTGAGCAGAGCCAGAGGCTTCTTTGAGGTCGCAGGAGTTGCAGTGTGCGAGGCCTACGGCAGCAACGCGTCAAGAGGGTAGCAAGAGGGTGATAGGGATGACGCATGTACTATGTGTCCGGTTTTGAACTGCTCGAACATCAATGTATGCTTGCATAGTATTATTTCTTCTTCCCAAGCTTTTACTTTGGACTAGCGAGCGGAGGAGAGGGATTTCATGACAAAGTTGATAATGGATTGGACCTGGCGAAGGATGGTCAGCGTCCTATCGCACTAGCAATGGACGGGAAAAAGGAAGTGGGAGTGGACACTTGAAGAGACTCCAACGGGCTTGGCTCTCTGCTTCACGTTGAGGGCCTGATTTCCCGACATGGGTCTGGGCGTGGTGTCTATCCATTGAGAGGCAGACGTCGATGCCTGCGGGCGAGTCCTGAGACACACGATCAACCAGTCATCGGTGCAAGCATTGAAAGGAAAGGGACATATTTGATCGTTGAAACACTGCGTACACTCTTCCCCGTATACCGCCCGAAGTCGTGCCAGTCCATCGAACGTGAACACGTCGGTGCCATTTTTGGGTAACTTCTGAATCATGTTGTGTAGAGATCAAAGCGTCGCTTCCGACGGAATAGGGCGCTTGGTGGTAGAGTATCCATCAGGTCAAATTTCACACGGGGGTTTGGCACCGAGTGCTCCGAACTTGCATTAGGATGGCTGTCTCTGTTTGGTATGATGCTCGGTATATTGGAGGAGATCAACCTGGGCCTCAGAAACTCGTAAAGAGCCGATCTTCCTCAACAACTACCCCGACGATTCGGCGGAGGGATTGGGCGTGCACTTGTAGGTACGTCCAAAAGCGACTCTAAGAAGGCCACGCCCCGTGACGAAGAGGAAAAGGACGTGTGGTCAAAGCAAACTACAAGCACCGGACCACTCGTGGCAGTATTACCTAACTACCGTGGCTTGGACCGCATCCATAGACAATAAACCTCAATTTAGTCCTTGGTAAGCATCCGCCAATGTCAATCCTCGTTGCAGCCAAGCAAACAACCATGGCGGGAGGAAACTCTAGGTCAACGCGGGAAGGCGGTGGCTTGGACACGACAAAGCCATCCTCGCCTGAGATATAAAAGGTCGGCGTGCAGGCCCAGTGGACCCCATCGCCCACTCTACCTAGCATTCTCCAGCCCAACTCGCATATCGTGAATCCGTCAAAGTTCCGGCCATGCCTTCACTACCCATATTTGCTCCTGAAATTTTGCTGTATATCTTCGGGCTCGCCGCAGCACTTGATGGAGTGCCTCAGTCTGAGACCAGACTGGCATTAAGCCTCGTGAGTCACGAGTTCAAGCGATTAGTACTTGCGACCCCTTCGTTCTGGAACACCATCTCCATCGTATTCCCGGACTATCCTTTCCCTCAACCTTCGAACTGGCACTACGACCCCCTTTCAATGTTCGAGATTGGCGAACACGAGAAAAGCAAATATGCACAGAAGATTGAAAACCTTCTAAAACGCATAGAGATGTTCGTCTCTCGTTCTGGGAACCGTACCTTGAATGTGACGGTCGATGCAAATTCTATGGTCAAAGGCTTGCGCTCGCAAATCACCTCGTACCCGGGTACCGAAATCGATCCTCTTAACGGAATATGCACCAGCCTTGACCTCGGCGTATTCAAGGTGGTTGATCCGCTGGTCGGATACCTCACACAACTCTTGCCCAGAATAGGGGAACTCAATCTATCTATGCCGATCGTGTCGGCGGATACCCCTTTCAGAGAGCTGTTAAAGCTCAAAACTGGCGATGGATCCCACCTTCGAAAGCTCAATGTTCAGATTGACTTGTTCCATTACTCCTGGACCGACGACAAGCTTGAAATCGACGACGAGAGAAAAGAGGAAGTGTTTTTGCAGCCAAGCAACGCATATAGTCTGAGCCTCTTGCTCCATCCCAATGTTGGAGAGGATTCTGAGCTGGAGGAGTTACAGCTACCCGTCAACTGGTCCGCAATCACCCATCTGAGTCTCTCAGCACCGGATCACCACTTTCCCGAAACAGACGACGAAGATCAGGCGATCCAGTTTTCCTTGCTATGCCTCCAAATTCTTGGATTGTGTGCCAATATCGAACATTGCGAGATTGTGATGCCGTTGCTCTGGACAGAACCAGAGCTTTTGGAACTTGAAGACGTTGAAATCAACGAATACTCGTGCAAACTCGCGAACCTCAAGTCGTTCAAGATTCATAACCTCTCGCAGGTTGCGGTGGGATTCGCAAAATGTCTTGAGCTCCCATCTCTCGAGGACCTTACTCTCGTGACCGAGGATGGTCGCCCTGATCCAGCAGGGGCGGCTACGAGTAATTTGAAAGAGTTCGCAACTCAATTTGGATCGCAGCTGAAAACTACAGCAGTACATCACATTGACCTCCCATAGGACGGCCTCCAGGACTTTTTGACAAGGCTTTGAACGTTTCGACTTCTTTTATTGACTGCTGATCGGACCCTGACTTGTTTTTCTTACGGACCATTGCTACTAATAAGCTTTTTTGTGTACTCCTTTCCTTTAAGTTAGGTTGAGCTTGGACTCTAGGACGCTGCAAGTAATATATCTCGCGAACATTTATCTTGAAAATAGCCATTTGTTCCTTTCCTTCGGACTGTCATCTTCCCCGCCCTTTTGCTCCATTCCTTGACCTTCCATCCCTAATCAGATTTGCAATACCCGGGAATCGCTAGCGTAGCCCACGCATCGCAGGCAACCCAGAGGAAAGCGATCTTTGCGAATTTTTCGAACTGTTCGGATCTACACTTCGAGATGTCCAATTCTCGTATGGACCCCTCACACAGTCCACGCTCTCTCATTGCCTTCTACATCTACCCAAAGTCACCTCCTTGACCCTGACAAACTTCATCTATTATTACGACGAAGCACGAGTCGATAATAACATGCTCAATGATTTCACACCTGAGTTTGGTGAAGCAGATTCCGCACAAATGGTCTGTGTCCAAGGATTGAAGAGCTCAGTTTCAGGCAAACACATGCTAGCCGGATAGATGAGAGGGCGCTTCCGAGTCTGGATTTGATAGAGGCGCGGCGGCGAAGGGCAGCTGACTCGGGAGGATTTGATCGCAGCGCTTGCAGGACGTGAGCTGCAATGGATACATCTTTCGTGAGATGAACCCTATGGAGGAGCTTGATAGAAGAAGGGCTGATTTCGTTGGTTTTACGTTGAGGCGCCATTCCTTGGAGGCAAAGATATCTCTGCAACGATGATCCTTAACCCACTGCTATATGCATTGGACCTAACGTTTAGAGAGCCTATCCTGCAATGTATTAAGCTACACGTCTTTTCTTGAATGACAGCTCTGGAGCCATGAAATCGGCACGTACACTCGGAACTTCTGAAAGTGGGCGGCTAGATACGGTAAGTGTGCCACCTGACCGGTTTCCATGTGAGCTTTGCTTATCGATGACTTTTGATAAGATCCCAGCAGGCACTCTTCAACGCGAACCACTTCCTCGTACTCCCAGTCTTCTCAACGCAACAATGGATTTCCCCTCTGACACCGAACACTTCAACATTCACTACGTTCCCTCCGACAAAGAAATACCGGCCATACGCAATGCGGTTCGCAAAGGTGAGGAGGCCTTGAAGAAAATCGACGGGCGGATGGAAGAACTTAGGCAGGAACTACGAGGGTTAGAGGAGCGCCGGGAGATACAGGAGAGAGAAGTGAACAGACAAAAGAATCTACTTGCGCCCATCCAACGAGTCAATGTCGACGTCCTGACGTCGATCTTTCTCTCAGTTCTCGATGTGCTCGATGGCGATTGGTTGTGGATCGCAGCATTCCACCCAGCCCTGGTCATCAGTCACGTTTGCCGCCGCTGGCGTGAAGTGGCTCTCGCCACGAAAGTACTTTGGCGTCATCTACACGTTCGGATCCCTTTATATCCTTGCTCGTCGAGCGGGCAGAACGAATGGAAGGTGAACGTCGTAAATCTCGTCCAAATGACGAAATTGTGGATTTCACGCTCTGAAAACTCTCATCTCAATGTCAAAATCATCGACATGGGCGGTTTTCTGGGTGGTCTAGAGGAGGCATTTTTTACACAGTGCATCGAGTTCAACGAACTCGTGGAAATCATATGCTCCTCGTCAACGCGGTGGACGGATTTTTACCTGATGACCGGGTTCCCCCAGGCTCAGCGTCCCAACTTCCCCACCAACCGTCTTCTAACCGTCCAATTCACCCCGGCACTCACAACCGTCGAGCTCCACTGTAGCATACCCGAATTCCGACGGAGGGACCCACTGAACGAACACATAGTGTCGAGCACGAATATCTTCAGCGCACCAACATTGCGCTCGTTGAGAATAAGTCCTCGAATCATGCTTCACGATCTCATGCACATGCCTGTGACGTGGTCCAGTCTGGAGCATTTTTCTTTTGATGGATATCCCATTGGGTCTGGCCGTTGTTTCGACGTTGCACAAGCCTTGGGATTGTTCGAAGAATGCCCGAACCTCGTCACATGCCATCTCGCCCTCCAAAGAGATGATGTCACTATACCGATAGGCCGTTCACCAGTCCCACTTCAGAAACTCAGAGCACTAGCATTCACGCCGTACACATCCCAACTTCCTAAAGGGCTCGCCCCATTCCTCATTCTTCCATCTCTTCGTAAACTCGAGGTCTTCACTGGCTTCAGCGCGTGCACGCCACGCGAATACGAAGAGAGTGGACTCTCCGAATTCTTCGAGCGTTTTAGGCCCACCCTCGAAGATGTCACCTTTTGCTACAAATCTCTGACGCAGACCGGCCTCCATGATTGCCTTGGGAACTTGCCCAACGTTACTTCCCTGGGACTGGTTAGCGAGGACAGGGGTATACTCGACGAGGACGCCGGAGCTGCAAACCTCAACAGCGATCTTTTCAAGCATCTTACCCCCAAGTTTGATGAGACGGGTACTCCTGTCACTTCGCTGCCCCTGTGTCCAAGGATTGAATTGTTCAAGTTTGGCGCGTTCAGAGATGAAGTTCCTCAGGAGGCTTTAGTCGATTTCATTGAGGCGCGACGGCGGGAGGTCAACAATCGGTCTTTGAAAAGCGGGCTCACTCGCCTGCGGGAAGTCGATTGCAGTCACTATTACTTCCCAGCTGCTCATTTCAGCCAGGCCCTTCGTAGCAGAGGGGTTGACCTTGAGGCTTTTTCACTGACCAACTGCTTCGATTTTTTTTCCTGATTTCACCTGTGCTTCCTCGTTTCATATCGTCCGATGTGTGTGTTAATTGATCTCTCCTCTGATATGTACTGCTGTCATCACCATACTCTCTTTATCAATGTTCATATAGTCTCTACCGTGTTCTTACGATTTCGTCCTCTCCAAATTATGTACCTACAGGATGATTTTTTTGCTCGTTGTATAAACGCTCTATTGGGATGGATTTTGGTCCCGTGGTCACCATTGAGCGCCTAGCTGATGCCTTGCTGCTCTCACTCTTCCACTCCAACCGCATCGTTGTCACTCCACCTCCTCGTCTCTCCCAATGTCTGTTCTACTAATTCGACGGGCTTCGTCACGATGGGAAAGCGGTCATTAATTTTCATCAACGCCCAACTTCTCTCCCGGTTGCCTGCTCTCCATCTCACCTCAGATAGATTCACTATTAACCAGAGCGTCCTTCATGATGCGAGTGGAGCATCTGGGCGAGTGGAGCTGTGTCGAAAGGTGAAATAATGTTCGATCGTCTCATGGAAATGCCTGTCAACTGGACCAATCTCTCGGGTGAGAAAATGGTACACTCCTGGACCTCTCTACCACCCAAAATCAGCTTCTAACGACTGCATCTAGTATATTAGCAACCAAGCCAAGGCGCAGCTCGTCAAAAACGCGAAAAATACCATTATCAACTTTCGCAATCTCTTGGGCAAAAAGTGCGTCTCTTGTCGTCACCTTGCCCTTCCCGGCGCTAATTAGACGCAGATTCTCCGAGATCCCCCAACCTACAACTCTCAGCACCGGATTACCACTTTCTCGAAACAGACGACGAAGATCAGGCGATCCAGTTTTCCTTGGTATGCTTCAAAGTTCTTATATTATGTGTCAATGTCGAACATTGCGAGATCGTGATGCCGTTGCTTTGGACAGAACCCGAGCTTTTGGAGCTTGAAGACACTGAAATCAACGAATACTCGTGCAAACTCGCGAACCTCAAGTCGCTCAAGATTCGTAACCTCTCGCTGGTTGCGGTGGGATTCGCAAAGTGTCTTGAGCTCCCATCTCTCGAAGACCTTACTCTCGTGGGTGAGGTTGGTCGTCCTGACCCAGCAGGGGCGGCTACGAGTAATTTGAAAGAGTTCGCAACTCAATTTGGATCGCAGCTGAAAACTACAACAGTACTCCACATTGACCTCCCATAGGAGGGCCTCCAGGGCTTTTTGACGAAGCTTTAGAACGTTTCGACTTCTTTTGTTGACTGCTGATCGGACCCTGACTTGTTCTTCTGACGGACCATTGCTACTAATTGTCGAAAGTCGGCTGACGGTGATAGAAAAGGAGACGGCGGGACGGCTAGTAGACAGATAAGTTAAACCTCAGATTGATAGAATGGATCTGTGAGCTACCTAGTAGACAGATAAGTTAAACTACTGTAGGTGAGCAATTGATAAAGGCGAGGTAAAGTACAAGATGCGTACCCTCAGATTGATAGAATGGATCTGAGGGACGAATCACGGCGAGACGATATTTAAAGAGACGATCGGGCTGACACAATAAACAAGTCCAAAGTCCGGAAATGAAATAAGGAAAGGAGAGCCTCGATGAGAGCATCGAAGAAATAGAATGAACGTAATGTATAGTACTGTATCGTAATAAGCAAGAGAGAGAAAGAAGAAATAAAATATCTAACACTAATAAGCCTTTTGTGTACTTCTTTCCTTTAGGTTAGGTTGAGCTTGGACTCTAGGACGCTGCAAGTAATATATTTTGCGAAAATTTATCTTTAAAATAGCACTTTTCTTCCCTTCCTTACGGCGGTCTTCTTCCCCGCTCTTTTGCTCTATTCCTTGACCTTCCATCCCTCAATGCTCATCAGATTCGTAATACCTGGGTATTGCTAATGTAGCCCACGCATCGCAGGCAACACAGCGGAAAGCGACCTTTGCGAATTTTTCGAACTGTTCGGATCCACATTTTGAGATGTCCAATTCTCGTATGGACCACTCACACAATCCGCGCTCTCTCATTGCCTTCTACACCTACCCAAAGTCACCTCCTTGACCCTGACAAACTTCATCTATCACTACGATGGAGCACAAATCGTTGATAACATGCTCAATAATCTCACACCTCAGTTTGGTGAAGCAGAATCCGCACGAATGGGTCTGTGTCCAAGGATTGAAGAGTTTAGTCTCAGGCAACACGTGCTTGCCGAAAAGATGAGAGGGCGCTTCCGAGTCTGGAGTTAATAGAGGTGCGGCGGCGAAGGGTAGCTAACTCGGGAGGATTTGATCGCAGCGCGCTTGCAGGACGTGAGCTGCAATGGATACATCTTTCGTGAGATGAACCCTATGGAGGAGCTTGATAAGAGGAGGGTTGATTGGTTGGTTTTACGTTGAGGCACCATTCCTTGGAGGCAAAGATATCTCTGCAACGATGATCCTTAGCTCCCTGCTCTATGTATTGGACGTGACGTTTAGCGAGTCAATCCTGGAATGTATCAAGCTATACGTCTTTTCTTGAATGACAGGTCTGGAGCCATGAAATCGGCACGACACTCCGAGTCGAAGCTTGGCGGCTAAATACGGTAAGTGTGCCACCTGACCGGTGTCCATGTGAGCTTTGCTTATCGATGACTTGATAAGATCTCAGCAGCACTCTTCAAGGAGAACCACTTCCTCATACCCCAGTCTTTTTATCGCAACAATGGATTTTCCCTCCGACACCGAACACTTCGACATTCACTACGTTCCCTCCGACGAAGAAATACTGGCCATACGCAATGCGGTTCGCAAAGGCGAGGAGGCCTTGAAGAAAATCGAAGGGAGGATGGAAGAGCTCAGGCAGGAGCTACGAGCATTGGAGGAGCACCGGGAGATACAGAAAAAAGAAGTGAACAAACAAAAGAATCTACTTGCCCCCATACAGCGAGTCAACGTGGATGTCCTGAAGTCGATCTTTCTCTCAGTTCTCGTTGACGATTTGCGGATCTCAGCAAACCACCCAGCCGTAGTCATCAGTCACGTTTGCCATCGCTGGCGTGAAGTGGCTCTCGCCACGAAACTACTTTGGCGTCATCTACACGTTCGGATTCCTTCATATCCTTGGTCGTCGAGAGAGGAGAGCGGATGGAGGGTGAAGGTCGTAGATCTCGTCCAAATGACGAAACTGTGGATTTCACGCTCTGGAAACTCTCATCTCAGTGTCGTGATCATCGATCCGGGCATTACGCTGGTTACCATCGGAGAGGACACTGGTGCCTTTGTCACAGAGTGCATCGAATTCAACGAACTCGTGGGGATCATATGTTCATCGTCCACGCGGTGGAAGGATTTGTACCTGCGTATTGGCTTCCCCCAGGCATGGTTTCCCAACTTCCCCACCGCCCGGCTTCTAACTGTCCCTCCTCAATCCACCCCTGCGCTCACAACTGTCGAACTCCACTGTGACATAACCGAATTCCAGCAGGAAAACGCACTGAATGAACACATGGTGTCGAGCACGAATATCTTCAGCGCACCGACATTGCGCTCGCTGAGAATAGGTAGTCAAGTCATGTTTCACAATCTCATGCGCATGCCTGTGGTGTGGTCCAATCTGGAACATTTGTTTTTTGATGGATACCCCACGGAGTCTCCCAATCGTTTCGACGCGGCACAGGCCTTGACATTGTTCGAAGAATGCACGAACCTCGCTACATGCTATCTCGCCCTCCAAAGAGATGTCCCCATACCGACAGGCCGTGCACCAGTACAACTTCAAAGACTCAGAGAACTAGTGCTCACCCCGCACACATCCCATCTTCCCAAAGGGTTTGCCCCACTACTCATCCTTCCATCTCTTCGTAAACTCGAGGTCGTCACCGGCTACGGCGAGCGCACACCACGCGAATACGAGGGGAGTGGACTCTGTGAGTTCTTCGAGCGTTTTAGCCCCACCCTCGAAGACGTCACCTTTTGCTACAAATTTCTGACCCAGACCGGCCTTCAAGATTGCCTGGGACGTTTGCCCAACGTTACTTCCCTGGGACTCGTCAGTGATGACAGAGTCAAAATCGCTGCGGACGCCAGAGTTGCAAACCTCAATAGCGATCTTTTCAAGCACCTTTCGCCCGAATTCGATGAGACCGGTACTGCTGTTACTCAGCTGCCCCCGTGCCCAAGGATCGAAGTGTTCAAGTTTGGCGCGTTAGAAGGTGAAGTCGCTAAGGATGCGTTGGTCGATTTCATAGAGGCGCGACGGCGGGACGTAACCAATCGGTCTTTTCAAAGCGGGCTCGCCCTCCTGCGGGAAGTCGATTGCAACCACTATTGCTTCCAAGCCACCCATCCTACGCAGGCCCTTCGTGACAGAGGGATTGACATGAAGGCTTTTTCACTGACCAACTGGTGTGATTGTTCTTCTTGACTTTACCTGTGTTTCCTCGTTTTGTATCGTCCGATGTGTGTTAATTGATCTCTCCTCTGATATGCACTGTTGTCATCACCATACTCTCTGTATCAATGTTCATATAGTCTCTACCATTAACGTGTTCTTAGGATTTCGTCTTCTCCAAATTATGTATCTCCACCATGATTTTTTTTGCTCGTTGTATATGCGCTCCATTGGGATGGATTTCGGTCCCGTGGGCACCATTGAGTGCCTAGCTGATGTCTTGCTGCCCTCACTCTTCCACTCCAAACGCATCGTTTTCTCCCCACCTCCTTGTCTCTCCCCATGTCTCCTCTAATAATTCGATGGGCTTGGTCACGATGAGAAAGCGGATCTTACTTTTATCAACGCCCAACTTCTCTCCCGGTCGCCTGCTCTCCATCTCACTTCAGACACATCCACTATTACCAAGTCCTCTGATTCTTCAAATCACAAAGGCTGACGAATATTTTTCTCGAGTCGCCGCTTCAATATTCTCAATGCGCCTCCATGATGCGAGTTGAGCATCCGGGCGAGTGGAGCTCTGTCGAAGGGTGTGATTATATTCGATCGTCTCCTGGAAATCCTTGTCAACTGAACCAATGAGCCGTTTGGGTCTTGAAGGATACAATAAAGCCTCGTCTCATGTATTTGAAGCCTTGCAAGCGTGGTAGCCCTTGTGATCCTCTCCTGGCGCGTTTTTAATGCCTTGACTTTTGGATATATTCATCAGTCAGCAAACCCTGGCATCTTCCCGTCTCGTTTGGGTTGCTCCTCAGCCTACCAGGCATCCCGAGAAAAGCGGACGTGCCAGATAATGTAGCGTTTTTCCTCAGGCTCCTGCCTGAACCTGATGTTTCATGCTCCCAGCATCGTGACGAGGGTGATAGGGGCAAACGCGCCCCAAACGGATGAAATTGATCGTGATTTCCCACGGGCCCCGATCAAGATTTTTTGATTTGAGGAACGATGCTCGTATATTTTCGTTCGGTTCCCCCATCTCCATAGATTTTGGCTTGAGGCAGGTGCGTTTCCAGGGTGCTCTCCAGTCGTTCGTGTGTGCTGAAGCCAAGCGCGACAGAAATGTCCCAGACTCCTCAGACCAAGGGCACCTCGACGCCGGTAGAGTTCAACTCGTTTGCGCCCGTCGTCGGTATCAACTTTGGCAACAGCTACGCATCGATAGCTGTCCATGCAAAGGTAGATTCAAGATATGCCTCTGTATCCTATCTCGAGCTCATGAGCTTTGGTTTATCTCCAGGAAGGCCAAGCAGAGTGCATCGCCAACGAAGATGGAGAGCGCCAGATAGCCTGCGCCATCTCGTTCTCGGGTGAAGAAATGGTACACTCCTGGACCTCTCTAACCCCCCAAATTCAGCTTCTAACGACTGCATCTAGTATATTGGCAACCAAGCCAAGGCACAGCTCGTCAAAAACGCGAAAAATACGATCATCAACTTTCGCGATCTCTTGGGCAAAAAGTGCGTCTCTTGTCGTCACCTTGCCCTTCCCGGCGCTAATTAGATGCAGATTTTCCGAGATCCCTCAGCCTACAACCCCTGCTGCCAGTGCCCCCGTCATCCAACACCCCGATCTCCCAGACACCGCCGCCTACAAGGTCGAAATCCTCCAACCCGCTCCTTCTCCTCTTCCCGCCCCATCCAACCCTACCTCGAAAGTGGGCACTCCCGCAATGAACACCCCTCGCTCGGAGCCCGTACGCACCACCCGCATCCTCACTCCCTCCGAGGTTGCCTCCATCTTCCTTAGATCCCTGCTGACCTCCGCCGAGGACTTTCTTGGGAAAAAGGTCGAAGGTGCCGTTATCACCGTCCCCGCTTGGTGGTCTGCCGAACAGCGAGCAGCACTCGAAACCGCTGCAAAAGACGCTGGTATCCCTGTGATCCAGCTTTTAGAGGAAGCTGCTGCTGCTGCCTCCACCGCCACCTCTGCGTCTTGGGTTGGGGACGACGCTGCTTCTCCCTTGCTCCCAGATCGCACCCAGCTCATCGTCGATGTCGGGTCCACGTCTACCTCGCTCTCCCTCCTTTCTATCCGTGAGGGTCTCAGCTACGTCCTCGCCTCGTCGTACCACCCCGACCTTGGCGCGAACCAAATCGACGATAAGCTCATCAAGCATTTCGCTACCGATTTCACCAAAAAGACCAAAGTCCCCTTGACGGTCGCGCCTGCACCTGCAGATTCCGTCCAAGACCAACGTGCCGAGGCTCGATTGCGACTGGCGATCGAACACACGAAGAGGACGATCAGCGCCAGCCCGGGAGCCGCCACCTGCAGCGTCGAGTCCCTCAAAGACGGGTTCGACTATACCGGTTCTATCAACCGAATGCGATTCGACATGGTCGCCTCCCCGGTCTACGTTTCCATCGCGGACCACATCGTCTCTTTGCTCTCCTCTGCCGGAGTGGACTCGCACGAGGTCGACGAGATCGTGTATGTGGGAGGTACGGGCAGCTTGCCGGGGTTGGACGAGAAGGTCGGGAGTGCGGGCGGGTTCGACGAGGATAGGGTGCAGACCCCCTTTGCGCGGGGTACGGTTGTGGGAGGGGGTGTTGGGGACCCTACGACCATCCTCGCCCGGGGCGCTGCGGCCCAGGCTGCGCTTATCACCGCCCTCTCTTCGAATTCCGAGGAAGATAAGGAGTTGAAGGAGGCGATTACGCATGCGGAGGGGGATGTGAATAAGGTCAAGGCGACGTCGAGGACGCTGGGGTTGCTGTTCCCGAACTCGACGGAGGAGCATGCGGAGTTGGGTGGGGTGTTTGTGCCGGTTGTGCAGAAGGAGACGGCGTTGCCTGCGAGGCGGATTTTGCAGCTCGAAGTTGGCCTCACGCAGGATAGTAAGCGTGTTGCGTTTGAAGTGTGGGAAGTTAAAGAGGGGATTAGGGTCGAGAAAGTCAAGGTTGAAGCTGAACCGCTCTCCGATGGGGAGGACGAGGAGCAGGAAGACGAATTCGAGGAGGTCAAGCATAAGATCATCTCTAAAGAGATCCTCCTCGGCGCCTTGGAGTTTGAAGCGAAACTTGGGTTGCAGGTGAAGGGCAAGAGCGAGCTTGCGGGTACGTGGAGTACGACGGTTCAGGTGCAATTCATTGTCGGGATCGAGGGAGAGTTGGACGTGGAGGCGAAGGAGATAGGTGGGAGTGCGGAAGAGGGCGTTCAGCCCGCTGTTGTGAGGTTGCATGTGCCTGCGCCGTCGGCGTGATTGGGCGGGTCGCTGGAGTCGTAGATGGGTGGTCGGTCGCTCTAGGGAGTAAGCATAGAGAGAGATCGTGTAATCGGGACGGGATTGAGTGCGGGCAGGTGAGGAGCGGGAGGGGAGGAGCGGAGAGGGAGGCGTGATCAGACGCCCAGGCCGTAATGTTTTCATTTTCTGTCTCGAATTCTCGATGCTACGGTAGAAGTGATACAATAAAAACGCCTCGATCCTAAATTTATATCTAGGGATTTGTAGAGCGAGTGCTAGCTCGTTAGGTTAGCTGAATGACGATACCGATCAGTCTGCTCTGGGATTGCCTTGAGCTCGGTAAAGGGTTGTAGGTGATGGGGAGAATCGATGACAGCAAGCTCGTATGCATCTCAGGAAAACTTTAGAAGTTTGTCGTAGCGTGTATCGACGATTCGAACTTTGAGTTCGTTCTTCCAGGAAGGACGCTAACAAAGATACAACGAGTAAATAATAGGAAGCCTTTCTATCGGGGGTGAAGTTAGTCACGCAGTCAATTCAGGCGTTGCAAATTTCCTGTTGGTCAACATGGCTTTTAGCGTTGTCGTATACTGCTAGAAGTTGGCGGACAGGAAATTTCGCCGATCACTTGGCATTCCCCCTCGAGATGCGTTTTGATGCGACAGGGCAAGAAGATACATTCGATGACGCCGAGATTAAGAGGCTCAATAACGAAGCAAACCACTTTTTGACATTGAATTTCATCGCTACAACTTCGTACTAGTTGCTAGATTATGTTACATAGACATTTCCCTCGACGAACTCGAACTTTACCATTCAGAGAAGAAGGTACATAGATACTTGGAATTGTTCTCTTGCCACACGGGCTCCCTTTTGCTTTTCGGATACATATCACCGCGACAAAGGAGATATCGTGGCTTTCTGGAAGCGATGTAGCGTCCCTGAGGTGGTTAGAACAATCAGTGCACCGTGACATTAACTTTCATTGGTGGATCAAGTACTCACAGATCTTTACGGTGTGGTCCCCACTAGCGGTTGCCAACATGTTTCCCGATGGACTGAAGTCGACAGAAATAATGGTGTTCTCGTGTGCCTCTGGGAGGACATACGCCGCTTTCCTCTCTGTTACCACGGAATCGTTGTCGTTCAATGATGCGGGATCCTCCAAGTCCCAAATCCGAACTGAGAGATCCCGTCCCCCACTGGCAATCAAGCACCCATCATGACTCACTGCTGCACTCAAAATATAATCTTCGTGCGCCACAAACTCTTTAACGCAGCGAGGTTTCAGATCCCGACTGACGGTTCCTCCAGGAACGGTGGGAAGACGACTCGAACGAGGCAGATTGGATCTTGGTTCCAGAGCCGATTTCCTCAAACCCTCCATGTCCCACACTTTGACGCTCTTGTCTAGACTCGCACTGACCAAGAGCTGCCCACCCTTCGAGAACGACACGCTATACACGCTTTTCTCGTGCCCCTTGACGCACCCGACTTGTACTGGTGGCTGTCGCTGCTCAGACGATGAAGACGTTTGGCCCAAATCCCATATGTAGATGTTGCTGTCGAGACACCCAGCAGCGACGTACTGCCCATCGGATGAGATCGCAATCGAAGTAATCGCTTTGGATTGACCGCGGTCTTGCTCGTGGTGTCCG
This sequence comes from Candolleomyces aberdarensis, assembly GCA_004126415.1. Taxonomy (NCBI): domain Eukaryota; kingdom Fungi; phylum Basidiomycota; class Agaricomycetes; order Agaricales; family Psathyrellaceae; genus Candolleomyces; species Candolleomyces aberdarensis. The sequence continues at coordinate 68,275 of SDEE01000188.1, forward strand.
GGGCTATTGATTACGCCAGCCGCATGCATCTCCTTGGTATCGTCGTCGGCGCCACTTCCAAAGACCGCAAGCACCATGGGTTCCGCTTTGCTCTTCTTCTTTCTGTTGAATGAGAACAGGCTTCTCTTAGGCAGTAGCACTGCACCAACGTCCCACACGCGAGCGGTTCCATCACTACTGCCGCTGACCAGGAGGCGCCCATCCTCGGAGAATTTGACAGAGTTTATCTCTTGCTGATGGCCGTCGAGTGTGCGCTTGGAATCTTGCTTTGCAATATCCCAGATCTAGGCAACCATGGAAGAAGTGTCAGTCAAGAACCAAGGAGTGAATGCGTGCTCTATTTACGTACCCGGACAACTCTATCCTCTCCCCCGGTTGCTAGCCACTTTCCACAAGGGCTGAAGCAGACGCTTCTGACGTAGACATCACCCTGTTGAGAGGTGCGCAGGGAGTGTATCCTGGATCCGGTGCGCGTGTCGTAGATGTGGGCACTGCGATTAGTGCCTGTTGCCAATAATTTGCCGTCTGGACTGAAATTGACACAACAGACAACACTAGGGGCCGCCGTTAGCTCCAACCGCACACGTGCAAGGTGAGAAACTTTAGAAAGAATACTTTGAACACGAACCTTGCGTAATGGAGCTCATGGACAACCACAATATCTCCTATATCTCCTACGTATCGCAACAAAACATTTGTTGCCCCTTGTCCCCGCTCTGGCGATGGTGACGGTCGCAGGGTCCTTCGCAGACTCACACTCTCTGCTTGAATATACATACAATGTTCTATCACGAAGTGTGATGCTGCAGTGAACAGATGAGCATTCTGGAGCCCCGACACGTTGGGAAACACGGACAGAGCGGGAAGCATCGGCGAATCATTGGGGGTTAGCATATCGATATCAGAACCAGCCCCCATCTCGGCCGACGATCCTTCCGGGCTTTGTGGAGAGTCTACATCCATGTCGAAGGTGCTTATCCCCATCTCGATATCAGGATTTGACGATCCTCCCGCGCCGTGCGGAGAGCCTGCATCCGCTGTGTAGAAGGAGCTTGAAGATGGAGCGTCGGCTAGGTACATACCAGACAGAGCACCCTGCATGAAACGTTAGGCAGAATCGATTTAGATATTGGGCTATTTTACCGGTGGGTTCGTGGGTGCAGGGGCCTTATCTGTCGAAAGCGCAAGGGAACGCTTTACGTTCGAATCAGATGCAAAGGGGTGTGGTTGAGGGGACAGACCTCTTCGTATTTGCGGCATCGACGGGTCAGGGCCTAATCCTGGCACGCTCTACAGAGTGAAGAATAATCATTGTGACGATTCTTTGAGAATACGAAGTGCTTACCGATACTGTGGGCTGGTTCAAAGCAGCAGGGGGGTAATAGCCGTAGTGGGTATGATCAATGTGAACGGGTGTCGGTCCCTGTCCAATGTGGCCATTGATGTGATTTATATCTGGTGCTGATGATGCTGGTGGGAAGGGTGAAGTCAACGAATGCTGGACAGGAAAATTAGGGTAAAATGATTGACTGGGATTAACAGCTGTCGCTCTGTCTGAGGTGTCATTTTCCTGGCTTGAGTTCGTCGGTCGTGGAGGAAGAAATGGTGAAACAAGCATAGACACAAAAGGAGTGTTGTGGCCATGCGCATGATTGGCACCAACTGATGTCGCACCCGTAGGAATACTATGTTCCTGGCTAGAACCTGTCGCCAGTGGTGGTTGAGAGACGGAGGATGGAAGATGGAAAGGAGTAAAATTGCTTGAAGGAACATTAAGCGAAGGAGGTGAGGAAGGGAGTAGGTGATAAAAGTTATAGATGTTGGTCACATGTGTGACCGTGTTCGTAGTCTTCAAATCGCGCCCTGAGACGTATGATCGAAAGTTTTCTATCCCGAAATCCGAAGCACCAGGAAAGGTAGAAATCGATTCCTGGTCGTCTGTAAGTCAGGCCAATCCAAAATCAATACCCCTCGGTCGCTATCATCTGATAAGAGCCTCAATGCCATGGACTCACCACCTCGGCGCTTATGCTTCCTACTGGAATCTTTGTCCATCTCTACATACGCGTTGGGCAAAGAGCCACCTGGCGACCAAACGCCGAATCTTGGTTTTATCGGTCGATGGAAAGGCAGCTGTTTGGAAATGGGCGAAAGACTGTCGGTGGTGGCTGATCGGGAGAGAGGATGGATGGCTAGGGCGAGGATGAGGCAGTACAGATGGAGCCTGAAGAAGAAGGAAGCTCCCACACTCGATTGAGCCAACCCAGCTCTCACTGTAAGGAGGGAGGGGCTTTTCCAGACTGTGACAGAGGTCCGGCATTGTGACAGACAGATTGACTTTTGTGGTCCTACGGTAGCTTTATCTTTACCAGAGGCACGATGAAGCCATCGGCCCATGTTTCCTTTAAATATTCACCGTATTTCCATCAAAAATATTGGCTGAACAAAGGATATACACAAATTATCACAGCGGCATAATTTATGTATCTCGGGATTTAGTCTATGAAGAAGAAGACAAAGCCTTGCAAAGAAGAAGACAAAGGAAAGAAACAATGACCCATTTAACAGGGCTGTCCCAGCCGGTCACAGTATGGGATAAACACTGCGAAAGTCAATCTGTCTGTCACATTACCGCACTATGTCACGATTCGCAGAATCACCTCGTTTCTTGCAGTGTCTTCGAGGGTCGAGTACATTTCAATATGAGCGCCTATCCAGCCGCTGGGTTTGGATTCACATTTCGTTACCGTGACGTGTTAGATCCGACAGACTTGAACATCATGGTTATATACCTGTAAATCTTTGATGCACTTGTGCATGTGAAAGACAGTACACATTGATTGCTCGAGCCGAGCCCTCCACCGAGGCATTGGCGATGTCTATAGATACGCAAAGCAGGCTATATCTGTTCATCCCCCCCGTAACATTAAGCCGCACCTCGGAGAGACCAAGATAGCAAATTCTTATTTTTACCTTGCCTCCGCCATCCTACTGCACTCCATAATGACGTAGCGCTTGTTCTCTGAGGTCTTCTGCCTGAAACTGGCCTTTCATGCTTCCATGACCGCGTCGGATGTCGTTGAAGGTGATAGGGGTAAACGCGCTTCCAATTGATCGTGATTTCCCACGGACCTCGCGGTCAAGATTTTCTGATTCGACTCGTATTTACTCGTTCGGTTCCCCCATCTCCATAGGTTTTGGCCAGAGGCGGGTGAGTTTCCAGGGAGCTCTCCGGTCTCTCATCTATGCCGAATGCATGTGCGACAGAAATGCCCCAGACTCCGCTGACCAAGGCCCCTCGACGCTGAGAGAGTCAAGATAGAGCGTCGGTGTCAACTTTGGTCGCAGCTACGCATCGATAGCTGTCCTTGCAGGGGTTGGTTCAGGATATGTTTCTGTGGTCTATCCTAAGCTCGTCGGCTTCGCTTTATCTCCAGGAAAGCCAAGTAGAGTGCATCGCCAACGAAGATGAAGAACACCATATAGCCTGTGCCGTCTCGTTCTCGGGTAAAGAAACGCTACGTTCCTGATCCTCTGTATTTGCCAAAGCCTTATCCCAGCAACTTCAAATAAACATCTGCAGACCCTCTGGGATACTCCAGCCTGCATCCCCTGCTGTCAGTGCCCCTGTTATCCAGCACCCCGATCGTCCAGACATCGAAGTCCTCCAACCTCTCCCCGCTTGGTGGTCTGCGAAACAGTAGCACTCGAAACCGCTGCAAAGGACGCTGGTATTCCTGTGGTCCAGCTTTTGGAGGAAGCTGCGGCTGCTGCCTCTACCACCACCTCCGCCTCTTGGGTTGGGGATGATGTTGCTTCTCCCTTGCCCCCAGCTCGTACCCAGCTCATCGTCGACGTCGGGTCTACTTCCACCTCTCTTCCCCTCCTTCTTACCCGTGAGGGTCTCATCTACGTTCTCGCTCCGTCGTACTACCCGAAGATAAGCCCATCAAGCATTCACCAAAGAGACCAAAGTCCCTTTGACGGTCGCGCCTGCTCCTGCAGACTCGGTTCAAGATAAACGTGCTGAGGCTCGATTGCGACTGGCGATTGAACACACGAAGAGGAAGATCAGCGTCAGCCCGGGAGCGGCCACCTGCAGCGTCTAGTCTCTCAAGGACGCGTTCAAGTACACTGGTTCCATCAACGGAATGCGATTTGACGGGGTCTCCTCCCCGGTCAACGTCCCCATCGCGGATCACAACGTCTCCCTACTCTCCTCGGCCGGGGTGGACTCGCATGAGGTCGACGAGATCATGGGTGTCGGAGGTACGGGCAGCTTGGAGGGGCCGGGCGAAAAGCTTGGGAGTTCAGGCGGGTTCGACGAAGATAAAGTGCAGACTCCGTTTACGCGAGGTACGGTTGTGGGAGGGGCGTCGGGGATCCTACGAATATCCTCGCTCAAGGGGCTGCGGCCTAGGCTGCGCCTATCACCGCCGTCTCGTCGAAATCCGAGGAAGATAGAGAGCTGAAGGAGGCGATTACGCATGCGGAGGGGGATGTGAACAAGGTCAAGGCGACGTCGAGGACGCTTGGGTTGTTGTTCCCGAATTCGAGGGAGGAGCATGCAGAGCTGGGTGGAGTGTTTTTTCCGGCTGTGCAAAAGGAGACGGCGTTGCCTGCTAGGCGTATTTTTCAACCCGAGGTTGGCCTCACAGAAGAGAGCAAACGCGTTGCATTTGAAATGCGGGAAGTCAAAGAGGGGATTAGGGTCGAGAAAGTCAAGGTTGAAGCTGAACCCCTCTCCGATGCTGAGGACGAGGAACAGGAAAACGGATTTGAGGAGGTCAAGCACAAGATCATCTCTAAAAAGATGCTCCTAGGCGCCTTGGAGTTTGAAGCAAAACTTGGATTGCAGGTGAAGGGCAAGAGCGAGCTTGCGGGTACGTGGAGTACGACGGTACATGTGCAATTCATTGTCGGGATCGAGGGAGAGTTGGATGTGGAAGCGAAGGAGATAGGTGGGAATGCAGAAGAGGGCGTTCAGCCCGCTCTTGTGAGGTTGCATGTGCCTGCGCCGTCGGCTTGAGTGAGTGGGTCGCTGGGAGAGGATAGATGGATGGTCGCTCGCTCGCTCGCTCTGCGGAGGAAGTATAGAGTGGGATCAAGTCATCAGGATGGGATGAAGGGCGAGGAGGGGAGAGGAAGGCGAGGTCGGATGCCCAGGCCATAGTGCTCTCATTCTCTGTTTCGAATTCTTGATGCTACGGTAGAAGTAATACAATAAAATCGCCTCGATCCTAAATTTATATTTGGGGGTTTGTAGAGCGAGTGCTAGCTTGTTGGGTCGGCTGAATGACGATACCGATCAGTCTGCTTTCGCATTATATTGAGCTCGGTGAAGGGTTGCAGGCG
>SDEE01000189.1:0-29862 GCA_004126415.1 Candolleomyces aberdarensis
CCCTGCCCAGTCGGTTGTCTCCATTGCTCCCTCTCCCGCCCAGTCGGCCGTCTCCATTGCTCCCTCCCCTGCCCAGTCGGTCATCTCCTTTTCTCCCTCCCTCGCCCATTCACCCCTCTCCATCCCTCCCCCCTTACAGAATCATCCGAAATACTTCTTCGACGATGAACTTGTCATTTTTAAGGTATGCCCTCTGCTCCATTTCGAGTCTGAATCAGCGATCGCCGTGGTTGTGATACACAAATATTGATGTAAGCTATTTTTACTAAAGGTCGAGGGCACATTGTTCAGAGTGCACAAGCATTTCTTGAATAAAGAATCGGAGGCCTTCCAGTCAATGTTTTTCCACCCACCAGACGCTGCTGGACCGGACGGAAGGTCTGCAGATAGACCAATCGTCCTTCCAGATGTCAAGGTTCTGGAATTCGAAGCACTGTTGGACGTTTTCTACGAGAGGTAAATTGCATGCTGGCCCCTTCTTCCTCTGTACACGCAAGACTGAGTGTCCTCGTTCCGACTGTAGCACTTACTGCGACAAGGAAACAGGAGTTGGAATACCGTCCACCTGGGTTCCCGGGGGAAATACGAGCGAGCTTGAGGACTATGAAAGATCCCAACTACGCGAAAAATTGGAGGCCCTGCTCTCAGTTGCGAATCGCTTCAACTTCGAGAAAGTCAAAAGTCTCGCGGTTAAAGCCCTTCCCTTGGTGGCTCTTGATCCAGTGGATACGATACTTCTCGCTCGGCAACATGAGGTGGCTAGTTGGCTTGAGCCGGCGTATCTGAAGCTATGCCGACGCTCGACGCCTTTGAACCCGATGGAGGCCAGACAGTTGGGGTTGGAAGTAACTACCCTGATCGCCCAGGCTAGGGAGAGGTATCGGGAGTCGGATGAATATGTCGAGATAAAGAGGGTTTCCAAGGTCAACGGGGTGCCATTCGAAACAACGGCGAAAGAATCAGAGAAGGCGCTGTCAATTGTAGCGAGGAATGCGATTGGTAGCGCTTTCTTCCCTGGGGGTTATCGGTTGCAAGACATAGCTCTCAATCTGCTCTCACTCAATTGATAGCGAGCGAAGTGTAGTAGATCATTGACGAATCCCGCCAATCCAATACCTCGTCAACTAATACCTTATCCACAAAATTAGCATAGTACAACTTACTAGTCCCCGCTGGTCAGCAGGTCATCTTAGTACGTCTCAATGTATCCGATTAGCCCATGATACCAGCAAAGCGTATATAAAGCTGGCCGTGCGCCACTGATAAGGTGCAGGGCTGGCTGACTCGAAATCGAGCCTAAGCGCCCGGGATACCGGCAAACACATCCATCAAGCTGCGGCCGTGTGGCAGCAGTTGGGGCATAGACTCCGACTCCCACCAGCCACCATGTCACCTACCACTCAGGCTGATTCGGATTCGAACAGCTCCCAGCCTTCCCTTGCGGAGCCCTCCCCCCCTTTGCAGCATCATTCGAAATACTTCTTCGACGATGATCTCGTCATTTTCGAGGTACGATCGCCACGGTCGTGATACTGGTTTCGAGTCTTACTCATAGCCACCTTTCTCAAGGTCGAGAGCACGCTGTTCAGAGTGCACAAGCATTACCTGATCAAAGAATCGGAGGTGTTCCAGTCGATGTTTTCCTGCCCACCGGACGCCGCTGGTCCAGAAGGAAAGACTGTAGATAGACCAATTGTCCTGCCAGAGGTCAAAGTTTTAGAATTCGAAGCGCTATTAGACGTTTTCTACGAACGGTGAGTTGCATAATAGGTCCTTCTCCTCTGCAAATACTCAACTGACTGATTGGACTGTAGCGGCTACCGTCAGAAAGAACCGAGAATTGGATTGCCGCCCTCCTGGTTTCCCGGAGAAGATGTGATCAGGCTTGGTGTCCTTAAAAGGTCCCAGCTGCACCAGAGGCTGCAGGGTTTGCTCTCAGTTGCGAATCGGTTCGGTTTCGAGGAAATTAAGGATCTCGCGGTCAAGGCCTTTGAGAAGGAGGTCTTGGTGGAGCTCGATCCAGTGGATAAGATTCTTCTCGCTCGCCAATTTGACGTGTCTGATTGGCTTAAGCCGGCATATGTAAACCTATGCCAACGCTCAAAGCCTTTGAGCACAACGGAGGCCGGGAGGCTGGGAGCAGAAACGGCGGCCCTGATTGCTCAAGCTAGAGAAACGTACCGAGACTCGCGAGCATATACCGACGCGAAGACTTCCTACAACCCGGTGGCCTTCGAGCTACTATGCTCGCGAGTAAGGAACTTGGAGCTGGATAGGGAAGCGGAAGTTGCAGTTCGTACAGTTTTCTTCCCGCAGACGGACGCTCCTTTGGATGAGACCGGTATCGATCCAAAAGACATTGAACTGGTCATTCAGCAAGCTGGATGCTCCCGGGCAGTGGCTGTGAAGGCATTGAAGGATTACAGTGGCGACCTAATTAACGCCAGTGAGTCGCCAATTCTTTACATTTAGCTCGAGATACTGATTTCTGGCCGCTACAGTCATGGCTGCCGCTTAGTAAAATCCTATTTTAACCAACGTCTCAGCTCAACATTATAATTCGACCTCTCACAACCGTCCTAGACGATTCCTACCCAGCGTTGAACGTTGAACTGCTAGTCTCTCGTGCATCCACAGCAAGTCCGAGGTGTTTGGCAGCATCCAAAGCTACCAGAAAGTTCGGGTTGGAGACAATTTCCTTGGTCACCAAGCTAGGGAGATCTCGAGGTATCGGGAGAGGATTCCCAAGATCAATATTAGGATGCTGTTAAAAATGCGATCGCAAGCACATAAGGGATTGTACAATGATAATACTTGATTACGTTGCGAATTCGAATTCTGTCACATTTTTCTGCACCAGTCCATGACTCTGTCCGCTACCTTGTCCACAAAATTAGCATAGTCCAAGTTGTGTTGAGGAATGAAAAGTCCCGTATGCGCTTCCACCTCGTCAGTGACACCCGCGATGGCTACCTGTTCCCAGTTTTCCAAACCTCCAAATACCCGTCCCAAACCTGTAGGTAGAACGACGAAGTGTCGCTTGGTGGGCTTGGCCTTGGTTTTTTCGAGATCCGACTGCCGTTTCTTCCTGAGGAGATCTCGTTTCCGGCGACTCGGAGCTGAAACTTCGGTATCGCTCGTCGAACCTGAGATGTCTGGGTTCGGAGCCTTGGTGGTCGTGTCGTACATTCCGGAATCCAGGAGGGCAATGTCGTTATCGAGCTGCTCTGCCTCGGCTTGCCTGGAGCTTGCGATGGACTTCGAATCCCCAGGATGTCTATCAGATCTGTCCGTGGTATAGGTCCAGTAGTTTATCCATCGGCCGTTCCACTCGACGAGGTTGGAGTATCGTTCCTTCAGTCCATAGGGATCGAACATGCAGCTTCCAAATTGAAATCGCTCGACGACCCAGCGTTTGCTTGCGCTGAGAGGGTGGTCTGCATGTTTGCGGAGCCAGCGAACGACTGGATCGTCTTGCTTGGAATGAGAAGCGAGGAAGTCCGCGGCTTTGCTGAAGATGGGTGTGGGAGAGCGCTGTCTCCACGACTCTATCCACGACTCCTCAGAATGAGTGGACGAAGACGAAGAGGCTGTAGGAAAGGAAGCCACGGAGAGGTGTGAACCGTCTACTGTCGGTGAGTACGGCTGTCGTTTGGCTGTGAAGGAGATCAGTTTGGAGGACCGTGAATGGGGGAGAGAATACGTACTATCGATTTGGCTCTTAAAATCTTCCCATTCATCAGTCACTTTGGGACTGACGACGTTTATTGCAGGATGACGGTTCATCTCCCTTTCCGTCGTCTTCTGTCCACCCGAATTGTCGCCTCCGTCTTCGTCCTTTGGTAAAAGGGACGCAATCCCGCTGACGACGACATGAGGATGCATTCCGAGAAAAGGGGTGTCGAAAGCGATCATCCCAGCAACACGTTTCTGTTTGAGACCCGGGTGCTCTGCATTCCTGGGGCTGGAGAGGTGGGTAGCGGCCTCTGCTGCGAGCAGACCTCCCATGGAATGGCCCAAGAGAATCACAGGCCCGTCAGGTTGAGTGGTAAGCCTGGAGAAATGCATGGTCAAACAACGAGTGGGTTGGATGGAGATAGGATGGTACCATTGTAGAAAGTTCTTGGTAGCAAAGGAAAGAGGTTTCACGCTCTTGTAAGTGGGGTATAGGCTACTTTGGAATCGGATGTTCAGCTCCGGGGGTACGCTCGAGGAAAGCTTCTCCTGGAGATGCAGAGGAAATGCCTATGGGAAGTTCATTAGCTGTTAACTAGCTAGATAAGATGTCCGGCTCACCTGAAAGCTGGTATCATCCCCTGGAGCTTGTCAAATCTGCCTCAATTGAAGCGAAGAGAGGTGATGTTACCTTGAAATCCATGGATATAAATCAGGTGTACCAGCGTCTCCATTTGTTCACTTGAGAAGAGTGGTAGTTCGACTGCGGCAACTGCATAGGATTTGGGCTATTGTACCGCCTTGGCATGAATTCGGCGTGGAACGATGATGAAATGCTTGGAAACAATCCGGCCCGGTATCGGTCATTCCCGATCCTTAGCGCGGAGCTTTAAAGCGTGCCAGCCACGCCTGCCCTAAAGTGGAACGCGTCGCGTCGCGTCCTGCATAATTTCTTCCTCCTCCTGTTTCCTCATCGACCGTCGTCACGATGTCTTCGCCACCGCCTATCGACTTCCCCACCTCTGATCTCGACGCTGAGATGGAGGACGGGACCGGCCAGGCCGCCCGAAATTCCTCCACTGGCCCCTTGTTTTTGCCCGCTACACCGTCCACCACCGCAGGCACCCCAGCGCGACATCGGGGCTCAGATGCACCGGGTAGCGATGTTTTTCGCGGCTCGGTTGCAAGAAGGGCCGTTGGACTTGCCACACCACGGAGAGACAGAGACCCACTTTTCTTAGGTGAGTAGATTGAGGGCGCCCTACATTCATAGATCTGATTCGCTTCCCAGCTGGTGGTAGCTCGTCCCCAATGGCTTTTCCAAGCTCTTCTCCGGCCAAGACGCCGAGAAGGCCTGCTCCTGCAGTAGCAGACTCTGATCCCTTAGACTTCCCATCGTATGTTCTTTCTGTTGCTGGTTTTACACGTCTCTGAACTCCTTTGCTTAGGAGCCCTGCACCTGCCGCCCCACAAACCCCTCGTCATCGCCGCGGAGACATCCATCCCTCTATCAACATCACTCCTAGCGCATCCGCCAGAAGACCAAGACGAACGCCCTCGACACGCAGCGACCGCAATAACCTCAATTCCGATGGCACTCATCTCGACGTTCCGATGTCATCTGCGCCAAATCTCTCTGCAGCCCCCGCACCATCTGACGAGCCTGATGAAATCCGAGCAATCTGGGGCACTACTGTTAGTCTTGCAGATACCATGAAGATGTTCCGGGACTTCATCCAGGGATTCAAGCCAAAGTATCGAAGCAACTACGACAGAGCGAATGGGATTAAGACGAAGCCATTCCAGTCACCGGAGGAGGCTGAAGTCATTCTGTACGAAACTTACCTTCGTCGAATGCGAAGGACAGGCGATACCAACCTGAACATCGACGTCATTAATATCATGGTCTATCCTCCTTCCAAGAAACTACACAGCCAGCTTACCAAGTACCCTCAAGAAGTCATCCCAGTTATGGATCAAGTGTTGAAGGATCTCATGGTCGAACTCGCTGAAATTGACCATCAAGCAGGTGCAGAAGGAATGGAAGGCGTTGAGGGCGAAGAAGAAATCGCGGATATCATCTCCAAGGTGTACAAAGTTCGACCTTTCGGTCTTCCTTCGGTCAACATGCGAAATCTCAATCCCTCTGGTGTGTGGAAATGGCCCTTCTATTTTAAATCCCTGATTGACCTTCTTCTAGATACCGACAAATTGGTCTGTATCAAGGGCCTCGTCATTCGAGCTACTCCCGTTATTCCCGATATGAAGGTGGCCTTCTTCCGTTGCCTCACTTGCCAGCATACTGTGCAGGTCGAAATCGATAGAGGCAAAATCGAAGAGCCTGCCCGTTGTAGTCGAGAAGTCTGCGGATCCGTCGGGACAATGACCCTCATCCACAACCGATGCGAGTTTGCCGACCGACAAGTTATTCGTCTTCAAGAAACCCCAGATGCTGTACCAGACGGCCAAACACCACACACCGTTTCCCTCAGTGTATACGACGAGCTTGTGGACGTTGCCAAGCCTGGTGACCGCCTGGTAATCACTGGTGTCTTCCGCAGTGTCCCAGCGCGCGTGAACCCTCGGATGCGTACGATGAAGAGTTTGTTCAAAACTTATATCGACGCTGTGCATATCAAGCTGGGTGGAGGGGGCATACTCGGCTTTGATAAGAGCACGAGACCAGCACAAGGAGACCGTGCTCCAGGAACTGCCGGTGTGGGTGATGGAGGCGACGAGGACGAAGATCGCGATGGTCAGCAAAGCAAGAAGGCTGAGGCTGAGCAACGGATCCGGGAGCTCAGTACGCGACCTGATATTTATGACTTGCTTTCGCGTTCGCTTGCTCCTTCGATCTGGGAGATGGATGACGTCAAGAAGGGCATTCTGCTTCAATTGTTTGGTGGGACCAACAAGAGCGTTGCCCGTGGTGGTGGTGGGGGTGGACCTCGGTACAGGGGGGACATCAACGTTCTCTTGGTTGGTGACCCTGGTACGAGTAAATCGCAAATCTTGCAAGTGAGTAAAGATGCATTGCTTTCCTCTGTATCTCCTAAATTCTTATCCACTCTCTCCAGTACGTGCACAAGTTGGCCCCTCGAGGTGTATACACTTCCGGAAAGGGATCCTCGGCTGTCGGTTTGACTGCGTATGTCACCCGTGATCCTGATACCAAGCAACTGGTTTTGGAGAGGTAATTTGATTTGCATAGTGCGCAAAGGGTCTGAAGCTAATCAATTGAATCTCATTTAGTGGTGCCCTAGTTCTCAGCGACGGTGGAGTGTGTTGCATCGACGAGTTCGACAAAATGTCCGACGCAACAAGAAGTGTGCTTCACGAAGTGATGGAACAACAGACTGTTTCCATCGCCAAGGCAGGCATTATTACCACGTTGAACGCCAGAACGTCGATCCTCGCTGCTGCCAACCCGGTCGGCTCGAAATACGACGTCGACCTCCCAGTGACAAGGAATATTGACCTTCCTCCCACCCTGATCTCTCGTTTCGATCTGCTCTACCTTGTCCTTGACCAAGTCGACGAAAGTCTGGACCGAAGACTGGCTCAACACTTGGTCAGCCTCTATTTGGAGGACAGGCCAGCTGGCGCGTCTCAAGACACTCTTGTAAGGTTTTTATACTTTGATTCTCGTATCTACTGCTGACCATTCTACTCCCTTAGCAACTCCCCGAATTATCTACTTACATCGACTACGCCCGCACGAATGTGAACCCTACCATTACCGAACGGGCCGGCGAAGAGCTCGTGTCATGCTACGTCGAGATGCGGAAGCTGGGTGAAGACTCGCGCACCAACGAAAAGCGTATCACCGCTACCACGCGTCAACTGGAGAGTATGATCCGTCTCTCAGAGGGCCACGCCCGGATGCGCCTCTCGCCTTTTGTTGAGCTCGAAGACGTGCAGGAAGCCTCGCGGTTGATGAAAGAGGCTATCCGAACGAGCGCTATGGATCCTCGGACCGGCAAGATCGATATGGGTCTTTTGAACACCGGCACAGGATCCGGGCAGAGGAAGTTGAGGGAGGATATGAGGAAGGCGGTGTTGGATATGCTTGGTGCTGGAGGGAAGAATAGGAACGTCAAGTGGTCGGATGTTGTCCGCCAGTTGAACGAGCAGAGCAGCGTCAAGGTTGATAATGCCGAGTTTAATGAGGTTGTCAAGGCTCTAGAGAATGAGGGGTTGATCAAGGTTGTGGGTGAGCGTGATAAGAGGGTTATTCGGAAGATGGATTAAAAGATGTTTGTTGTATCATATACCACCTCTCTCTTCTTTGTTTGCTTGCTTTTCGTAGTTGGTTATTCAGAAGAAATCCCTGTTGTTTTGATTCGTGTAATTTGCTGTCGATATTAATTCCTGTACATCTCTGTCTATTTACATGAGATTTCGAGAAGAAACCATCCCAACTTAGGTGTGCCTACTCCAGATAGTGCATGCAGCTTTGGCCACGATTTTGAGTTTCGGTGAGGCACCCCGGACCGACGGACGCACCGGATAGCGGGAAGTTGACGGCGGGCGCTCGGGTAGGGTGTTCTTAACGTCGGACCAGATCTCCAAAGTTCGTTGTTGCCGCTCGCCACTCAGTTGTCTCGCTCTAGCCCTCGCAGAGGCTTTGAAGCTGAAGCGCTCATGTTTGCTTTTGGTCACCCTCTCCTCCATTCTTCAAGTTAGGCTGTCTACTCAACTACGACATTCGAACTTTTCCGTATCACTCTCAGAGGTCTTSAGACGTCAGCGAAGGATTTGAAGCAGTGGCCTGAACAATGGCAAGACTAATAATATCGCATCACGGTGGAAATCTAATGACACGTTCTTGCAGTGTGCATGTCAGGGATCAGGGAGAAGCTGCGACTATGGGCATATCGCATTGCACAAAGTTGCCACATTGGACAGCCTCGAGCGCGCCAGGTGATATATAGTACCAATCTGTTCGAGCGCTTCAAATTTGCTCCCCTGTCACCACTCAACGTTCAGCCCCACCCAAATCATGTCACATCCCTTTCCAGCGGGTGTTGATGAAGACGATGAGGCTTTGGACCCACAAGGCTCTGAATTCTTTACTCGGGCTCACCATTTTAGCGTCAATGAGCTCAAATTCACCCAGGCTCGGAGGTTGCAGAAAACAAAGTTTGTTATCTACAACTCATCGGGCCACCTGATTGGTACGTTCAGTGCGTTCGGGTCCTGATTATGAACTAAAAGCCCGTTTAGAACTATTCAAGTTGCTGAATCCCATCACGGACGCGTCGCACAAAAGGAACAGGAAGGTGGCACCTCCCGACTCTCATTGCCTTCCAGGGACAAGAGAAGAAGTCCTTCAGGAAGTGAGATCCTGGGCATCTGCTGTCTTGGTATACTCCACCATCTCGTCAGACACCCACACCAAGCATATCTGCTGGATGTACGGCTACGTCGGTTGCGGTAAATCAGCCATAGCTCAAAACATCTCAGAAGAATTCGCAGGTAACGGAAAACTCGGAGCGAGCTTCTTCTTCTTCCGTGGTGCCGGTGATAGAAGTAATGCGAGTCGATTGGCAGCTACGATCTCCCACCAGATCTCACAAAACATTCCCGGAGCCAAGGCTTTCATCGAGCAGGCTATCGTGAACGACCCGGCGTTGATCGACCCAACCTGCTCGTTGGGAGTTCAACTGGACGAATTGGTTTGGAAACCGTGCCTCAAGGCTTTGTGCCAGGGCGCCACCACCAGTACCCCAGTCGCTGAAGGCTGGCCGTATCTAATCGTCGTGGACGGTCTGGATGAATGTGGCGACAAGGAAGCCGTGCAGGCATTCATAGACAAGGCCGTCGAATTCTTTGCTCGTAACCCTTTGATTCCCCTCCGCCTCTTCATTACCAGCCGGATCGAAGAACACATCCGGACGCACCTCGAAGATGCGTCGCCCAACATTCATCTCATCGACCTTACTAGCAAGTCTCGCCGTGGTGATCTCACCTCGTTTATGGAAGTAGCTTTTACTAACGCCAGGAAGCACGATCGCGCTCTACGAGCTTTGGGAGCGGAATGGCCGAAGAAGGACGACGTCGACCAGCTCGTAGACTACTGTGATGGGTCGTTCATCTTCGGCATGACCTTGTTCAAGTTCATACTTGGCGGATCAGGCCCGGATGACGACCCCCGTACGCCAATGGAGCGACTTCCGCTGGCCCTCAAGATCAACCCAGGTCTCGATGGCGTTTACACCCAGGTCCTTTCACGATCCAGACATCTCCCCCATTTCCACCTTATCATTTCCACTATCGCGCTGGCTCAAGAACCGTTGTCGATTGCGGGCTTGGCTGCGCTTTTGGAAATTTTGACCTACGATATTATCCGCGTGCTAGTCAACCTCCAAGCGGTTCTCCAGGTCCCCGGGAGAGATGATATCCCTGTCACCCTCTTCCACACCTCCCTGCGCGACTTTCTCATGGACCAAAGCCGGTCTGAGGCGCTCTACACCCCGCCTTCGCATCACACCTTCCTGATGTATAGGTGTCTGAGCGCCCTCTTTGGGCCTAAGCCCTCCAAGTCTGTAGAGTGCTGCAAGTACGCAATGATGTATTGGGCGAGGCATTTGACGCTCTCAAAAGATTCCGACCCCGCATTCGATAAAGACGCTCTCTGTGATCACCCGTACTTCCCAACATCGAAGGACGAGTTTAGATCTCAGTGGTTGGACGCTCGTCCGCTTACACTCCGGTTGAGGGATCAAGATTGGCCCATCATGGTACAGAACATCCGGACAGGTGCCGCCGCGTTAGACGACAACCAGAGGCGACTGCATCGGTTTGAAACCGTCTTCGGGCGAGAGTATGAAGGTTGGCAAACAGTCAAAACCCCCGGATGGGGAAGGTCTTGTCCGCCTATCGTAAAGGTAGTCATTCCGATCCACATATGAAGTTTCCGCGTCTGATTTCATCTGCAGGTGGAGAGCTCTGTCGTTTGCTCGATCAGCGATATTTTGAAAGTGAGTAATCCATCGGACGCACTCCCAGTGACCCGATCCTTTCTAATCACATCGAGTAGGGCTTTGACTCACTATTAGCATCAGCTAACAACGACTCTTGGTCACTTCACATGGCAATCAGACGAGGCGAAGGTGTCTGCGTTAATATGGATCTTGACAGGACAGGTCCTGAAAACGGTCGAAAAGATGACGGACGGGCAGATCCAGCAGGCTGCCATATTCTCATCAAAGAAGAATTTGAGGCTAACCTTTGGCCTAACATTGTACCATAGTCTTTGCCAGGATGAACGACGTGTTCATTAGTTTTGACTTTGCACTACACAGATATGATATGTAAGTCGCTAGAAGTCGGGTTTTCGTATTTAATGCCATGGGCGAGATGTACTATACACTGTTACACTAGTGAATTGGAAATGGAAATATGGATATATACAAAACATGACGATGTCGTTATCCCTTGGGGGGACATGATACATGACTTCTCAATAATCATGACTAGGCGTTCGTCTATCGTTACAGGAAATAATGTACCGTGATAAAACGAGGAGAAATACGAGAAATAAAATACAGCTGATAACCCGTTAGATTAAAGTGTGTAGTAGAATCCTTCGGTGTTTTCGAGTGGTCCACATTTACCTTCGCGGCGCAGCTTGTTGCGACGGGCGAAGACGAAGCTGTTGACGCAGAGAAGAAGAAGCATCATAAGCTGGCAAGCCATAGTGGCCCAGATACCGGGAATGTATCTTAAGAACGACAGTCAGCACTCCAGACGAACAAATGTCTGTGAGGATGAAGAGCTCACCTGGGGAAGTCTTTCTGGCGCCAAACGGTGGTGGCGAAGATACCACCAACACCACCCATAGCAATTGTAATGGCAGTGGTGACGGCACGCTTAGAGTGTGAGGTGACATTGTTGGCTTGGTAGGCAAGAACACCTGGAACGCATCCGGAAGCACCCATGTTGACGAGGAAGAGGCCGAAGTATCGGGTGGCGTTTGAGTTGGTGTAGCCGGTGACCATAAGTCCAGTGATACAAATAAAGTTCTGGGCGGCAAGCCAGACCGCACGCTTCTTGGTCTTGTCAGCGAGCCAGGCGAAAGTAAAGGTAGAGATCATCTGATGGATTTACTTGTTAGACGAATAGACTGGAAGGACGAATGAGAATTGAACACTTACCGCAGCGCCAGCGGGAGGTGCACTGAGCAAGAGAGACTCCGACACGGTGTAACCCATCGAAAGCAGGATGGGAGTGATGAAGAAGCCCACAGCGTATGCTGGCATAGTAGAGGCCATAAACATCAATCCTGTACACATGAAAGCCTCGTTAAATGAGGAGAAGATACGGGTAAAAATACGACGCACCGAAGGACCAGGAAATGGGGTCCAAAAGGACAGCCACGACCTTCTTCAATGTCACTTCGTCAGGAACCGAATCTTTGCGATCAGCTTCAACACGGTCGAGAATCATCTCGAGTACACAATATTCAAGTTAGACGATAGTTGAGGAGGAACCCTGTGACGCAACTTACCTTTCGCTGCTCCTCAGTAACGAACTTGCTGGTCTCTGGGAAATCTGCCGCAAAGAGCCACGCAAGGACACCGAGACCAATGGTGGCTGCACCCTCGATAATGAAAATCCATTGCCACCCGTTGTAGCCGTGGGTTCCCTTGAGGAGGGTCATCGCGTACGCTGAAAAGTTGTGTCATGAGCAAAATGAAATGGTCAAGACGGCGTAAGTACACACCGAGAATGGGGGAGAAACCTCCTGTCACAATAGAGACAATGTAGAACACCGCAAGTCGCTTCTGCACCTCATGACGCTTGTACCAAGTCGTAATGATGTAGACAAGCGCAGGGAAGAATCCAGCCTGAAATCCAACCGTCAGATGATGATATATCGAGCTGAGGGATAGATCTTACCTCGAAGACACCCAGAATAACTCGGCAGACGCACAGCTCGCCCCAAGTCCTGACAAATCCCATCCCCAGCTGTGCGGCACCCCAGCCTACAACACAGATTGTAAGATGCAAGCGGGCGCCTAAGTATCGCAAGACGATGTTTCCAGGGATTTGCCTAAGCGCGGAATGTCAGTCAAGAGAGCGACACAGAATAGATTTGGCAACTGACAAGAGGATATATGGTACGAAGTAAATCATAGAGGCAATACTGTATCTTTCACCAATGTAGAGTTTCTGAACATAACGATGAGTATCTCGCGTACTTCAGATAGGCGTAGCAACACTTTACCAAGTCCTGTTCCATCCCTGCTGTTCGGGCAATACCCAGATTCGTTCGGTCAATCAGAGCGACGGCATAAAGGAGACCCATAATTGGGAGCATCCGAAGGTCAAGCATAAGTCTGCCAACGAAAATGAGAATACCAGATATCGAGAAGATGTGATGGATACATACAACGTCTTCTTCACAAACTTGGGGTCATAATGGGCATCGGGAGCAACCGTCGTGTCCTCATGCTTCTCAATGTCGTCTACCCTTAGATCTGAGCTGCGCTTCGAGTCGGACATCGAGGGAACGGAAGCAGGGATGGGGGAAACTGGACTTCCAACATGGCCTGTGCCCAATCTTTATACTCTAGAAATTAGGCACACTGCCAAGCACATATGATCAGGAGACACCCATACCTCGAGAGCCATTATGTATTATGGCTTACCTGCCACAGTTCCGCGAAAGCTGCGTTCCCAAGGGTTTTGTCGTTGCAAATGACTGTCTGCAACGATCGTTTAATTGATGCCTACCCCGAATAGGAAAAACCAAGGCGCTTGTGATCGAGTCCATTCCGTTCGACCCATAGCTGGCCGCAGCCCGAGGGTCGGGACTACATTTTTCGTGAACTTTTTTTCTGACTCGTAATCTTCGAGATCCTAAACACATGAGCCTTCATTGAGAGAAACCCCAGACAACAGCAGAGTCGCAAAGCATGATTGGCTTTATCGCTGGGGTATTGGACTCACAAGCGCAGCTGTACGGCTGCATTGCGGTCACCACGAAAGAGGTGAACGATTCGATGCTGACTGCACGCTGATTATGCCAGTGTGAGGCCTTGCCAGACCGAATCCCCTAACTCATAGACCGGCAAATGCACGTACGCGGACCAATTGAACGGCAAACGTTGTAGCCGGTTGAGCTCGAAGGGCCGTTCTAGATGTGGAGTCCTGAAAAAAGGTTTGGAGAAGATTGTAGCCACGAGAAAGGACGGCGGTTGCAATTACCCCAGAGTAGAAACGGACCGATCCTGATTGGGATCTTGTGCCCGGTACCGTTACCCTACCGGGTCAAGTACCCCAGAATATTTGGCAACCGCTGCGCTTAACTTTGATGGCCAGTTCGGAAAGCAAATCCGCGTACGAGCCCTTGAAAGCTTCAACTCCATGGCCCGCTTCACGAGTATGGGTGTACTGGGCTTCTATTGAGGGCTCTGAGCCATAGGGATGTGGTTTGGAATGAGAAAAGGGATGGTTACATTACGCCTAAAATATCTGTCTGACGACGTACGATGGTTCCAGGACTGGCATTCTGCAATCCTCCTGACCCCAATGCCGCCCGGCTTCCGATGTCAAATGACCTCGAAAA
The DNA here is from genome assembly GCA_004126415.1 of Candolleomyces aberdarensis. Taxonomy (NCBI): domain Eukaryota; kingdom Fungi; phylum Basidiomycota; class Agaricomycetes; order Agaricales; family Psathyrellaceae; genus Candolleomyces; species Candolleomyces aberdarensis. The sequence continues at coordinate 14,252 of SDEE01000189.1, forward strand.
GCGGTAGCACTGACGGGGTTGCGGGGTAACGGATTGCCGCTAGCGTCTTTCGTTGAGGGCTCGGGCAAAGGGGAAGACAGATGCGATAACGAAATTGAAGCAGAGACGTTTTTGGGAGAAAAAATTTCAGCTTCCAAACAGCATGGCGCAAACGTGGTGAAAACTAGTAGCAGGTTATGTACATCTCACCTGCAGGGAGCACGGAGGTTAGGTCAAAAATTCTGTAACTTGCGCGAGGGTGAACTGATGGCATTAGTCAGCGATTGAACGTTGGAGACACGAGCTGAGAATATTTCAAGTCGCCGTTCGACGGTTGCCGATTCAAGCCACTGCAATTTGCATGCGTGCATTGTGGGGTATCGGACGAAACTGAGCGCCGACGAGCGTTGCAAATGCCTCCACATTATTCCTTCTCACTGCTCATCTTCTAGAGTGTTCAGCTATTGAAGGTCCTGGGTCTTGGCTCGCCACTCGAAGCTCTCTAGACCATTAAGAAGCCTTTTCGGTCTCTTCATCGTCTAGGAATCTCAGTGTATGAATATCTGAAGCTATCTGGTCGGACCTGATCTAATGCCAGTGCTACGCATCTCAGCAAATTGAAGATCGAAAAACGCAGCGTCTTGATCTTGGGTCTTGCCCCGATGGAGACAGAAACGATCAGAGGACCTTATCGAGAAAACCCCTAAGGGCATTAAGCGGACTCCGATGAATATTCTCCGCATGTTCTCCTGACCGTACCCCGCACTCGAAGTGCTAGCGGTAGAACTGTTTACCGCTCTGACGCTATCTGGGAGCTCTGATTTCTGGACAGTAACCGAAACCACATAAAAAAGGAGGGCAGTCGAAGTGGGAGAGCGTCGTCTTCAGACCCTCATTTCCTCTCTTTCTTGCGGCCCAACCATGTCGTCCACCGGCAACAACTCAAAGAATGGCTCCGATCTCAAGGTCGAAGACGTTGAGAAGTATGAGGCCGCTCCCGTGCCTGTTGACGCCCATTATGATCCCAAATTTGTCCAGAAAACCATGTAAGTCCGCTCACCTGACTGTGCTTTCCGTTGTTCCTAAGCTAATCGCCGCGCCCATTTCAATAGTCGAATGGTCGATTGGCGTATGCTGCCCCTGCTTGGGCTTCTCTATGCGGTCGCTCTTGTGGACCGCGCCAACCTTGGCATTGCCAGGACCGCTGGTATGGGCGATGACTTGGTATGTTCCTGGCGATCTCTCGGTGTTACTCTTAAAGCTAAATCTGTTTTAGGAATTGGGTGCTGGAGAACGTTATAGTATCGCTTCTATGATCTACTTCGTTCCATATATTATTCTGTTCGTGAACCTTCTTTCGTAATTCCCTCCTGATCTCATGTTCCCGCCCTTTCCAGCCAAGTCCCTACCAATCTCTTCCTTCGCAAACTCGGTGCTCAGCTTTTCCTGACCATTTGCGTTGTTGGATGGGGTGCTGCTCAGCTCGGAATGGGCTTTGTGCCCAACTGGGGTCTTCTCAGTCTCTGCCGCGCACTCCTTGGCGTCTTCGAGGTGCGTCCTGTCATTCTTCTGCTATCTGACGGCGTACGGAGTCTAATGTGTATCATCTTCAGGCCGGTTTCTTCCCTGCTCTTGTCTTCATTATCACGACCTGGTACAAGCGACACGAAGTCCAGAAGCGATTGGCCGTGTTCTACCTATCTTCTATCGTCATTGCAGGCTTCAGCTCGATCCTAGGTGGGTATTACTTATCTTTCAACCCCTACTCGTATCTTACTCTAGCTTTCAGCATACGCCATCACCTTCTTGAAGGGTAAAGGTGGCCTCGGTGGTTGGCAATGGATTTTCATCATCGAGGGCATCCTCACCATTGTCCTCGGTATCTTCACCTGGATGTTCGTGCCCGACTTCCCTGACAAGGCCCGCTTCCTCAAYGATGAGCAGCGCAAGGTAGWTACTTYTTCCCATCWCGAAAAAGACMTCTGCAAGCTAAYACTCGTNAAAATTACAGATGGTCCTCGAYCGTATTGAGGCCGACCGTGCGGATGCCATGCCCGACGAGATCACCAAAGAGAAGTTCATCAAGTCATTCTTTGACCCTCTCACTTGGTCGTTCGCCATCATGTTCTTGTCCTCTACGATGGCTACATACACCATCGGCTTCTTCTCGACCATCATCATCTATACTCTTGGTTACACGGAAGCTATGGCTCTCGTGCTCACCGCTTTCCCCTATGTCGCAGCAGTGAGTGTMTTGCAATRCRACGCGATTGGCATAGCATATNNNTGACATGCATYCTCCAATAGGCGGTCTCTTGCTTCTTCTTTGCYTGGCTCTCGGACAAGACTCAAAAGCGTGCACCCTGGCTYGCKGTTCAGAACTGCATTACCCTRACTGGAATCATGCTTGTTGGGTACGCTAAGCAGCCCGGTGTCCGATACTTCGGTATTTTCTTGACCAACATGGGAGGGTCTGGATGCATTCCCGGAATCCTGGCATACGTGAGTGACCGACCGWCYTTCTYCCTCTATAAACCGCAGAAAAWTCTGATATATCGTTCTNCTTTGATAACTCCAGCACTCCAACAACATTACCCAACACTCGAAGCGCGCGGTCTCAACGGCTGTCATCGTCGCCTGCGGTGGTATCGGTGGGATCTTCTCCACAACCGTATACCGCCAGAAGGACTACCCAAGATACATCCCSGGTATCTGGGCCACCGTCGCGTGCCAGCTTACCATGATGACCCTTCTCGCCATCAACTCGTATGTCTTTGCTCGTCGCAACCGATTGTATCGCGAGGGCAAGCGCGGGCCCCTGGAGGACACCCCTGGCTTCTACTATACCATTTAAAGAGACGATCTCTCATGCTCAGGATAGTCACGCATATTACTAACAGCAAGCAATGTAAATTACGCATCTCACGTTTTTTTCTTTATTTTTCTCATGTCTTCGTTCATRTYCATGTACCACAATGTTTTTACGAGTATTTTATCACATCGTCTTCGCCACYGTCGTGGTTYCCAAACGCTCGAACTCCCTATCCATAGGCATCTCATGCTCTTAGATCCTAACGAACCTGAATTTCGACGAGTCTAAGYCCTCAAGATATGTTCACAATCTATGGCGCGACGACTGCTAGTACCTTCTGCAACCATCTGACAAGMGAGACTCGGTAYTTTCGGAACGAAGGTGCTAATATTACACCAATTTCTAGAACTAACTTTRCATAGCAGCAATGRRGRGMAYRCAAGGCATGAGACAGRATACAAGTACATACAACAGAGCAAGCTGCGAATCCAGATGMCAACGTGCGGCCGCCTTAAAGATCAACCGCCGATAGATAGTATCAANNNACAAGAGGRAKGAGGAAAAWACAACTCGGAAGACTTCATCTAGAGATAAAACATCGTATCCCTCAACGCCGGACCAGACACACCATTATTCCACAACGCCTCAGCCTCACGGAAGACCTCCTCGGGGTTTTCAGTTCCGGCTTTGGTGCCCTCCGCCCTGACGCCCTGCAATAGCTTGTGCAAATAGCAGCGACCACGTTCGCACGCGAGATCGGCGTAGTACGCGGGCGAGGCGAGGCTCACAGCCTTGGTTGCKCGRGCGAACATGTAGCTGACGGCGTTGGTGAGCCTCTGCAARGGGTCTGCTTGGAAGCCRATCTCGTCGTGGACGACGTAGTAGTGMGTAGGACGGGTCGTTCCTTGAAGACCTCCGTGTGCTATTAGAARGTAGTCACAAGTCAGCGACGTGCAAAAAGAATAARACGAARGGTATACGAACCTTGCAGGAAAAAGTCAAAGTGGTAGACCGCTGTGACGCCGCGGTCGACGACGGTACCAGGTTTGGGATTTCCGTTYTGGTCTCCGTCAGCCCCTTCGGTCGGATAGAATCTTGTGTGATGACGCTTTCCCTGTATGTGCACCATGAGTATATCAAGCAARGATGGAAAGATGAGAGACAGTGCTTACGCAGACGACGATCGTGATCAAAGGATTGTACTTCTTGGTCGCCTTGTCGAACTTCCGCACGGCTTCCCTGATCTTGGGTAATTCTTCCTCGATGACGATCTTRAATTGGCCCTGYAAAAATATTGTCAGCTAGAACTCTCACGAAATAGAGCTARAACGAACCTCAGAAACTCCGTCCCGGTAGATCAAGATTCGCTCCGGAAGCACCTTGTTATTTCTTTCAAGGAACAGGTTCAACCTTTGGAACATCATGCGATCGAGATTGGTGACCATCTGCAGAGGTTTTTTAGTTGCAGAAAAAAGAACAAAAATGGTTCCGACTCACCTCCTTCTTACTCTCTTGAATCTCCATGCTGCAGGGGAATTGAGCATAGAAGTGATCACAACTGGCCACGACAGCCGCGATAGACGGCGTTCCTCTGACACTTCCAGGGCCGGGGTGAGTAACATCGATTCCAACGATCATAGTGGGCTTTTGCTTCAACCACGCCATGCTCTCCTTGTCCAGCTGGTGGCTAACGATGGCAGGCAAGTTGTCAGATGAAACGCGGATTCCACTAAGTGCTTGTACTTACTTCACTCCACCGAGCTTCATGTTGAACTTGAGGGCGACGTTCGCGAAATATTGGAGTTGGCCTGAACGAGGGATAAGCCGAAGACAATGTATGGAGGAACAATGTACCTTACCTTTCTCTTTCCGGATCTTCGTAGCTTGTACACAAACAGTTGCTGAACGAGGTACAAGCATGTGAGATAAATCATTAGGATTGAAGGGATTCCACGTACGCAAGTCCAATACGGTATCGCACAACTTCTTGATGCCAGAATAGACGTGCTTGTCCCCACTAGAAAGGATGACCAGGGCAATAGAGGGTTTGCTTCCTGCCTTCAGCGCGTCCGAGATGGCACCGATCGCCGCATTCCTCGTTGGATCGTTGTAATCTTTCTTAGGAAGTCGCACAGGGATTATCCTTGGGGGTGCTTGCCCGACCGCCATGCCGCTTGCCTTGCACATACTCGCGAAACCTTTCCAGATCTGCTCAATGCCAGGATCTTGCGGATCGCGGAACTCGTCACGTAGGTTACCGTCGAAGATGAGCATAACGGCCCAGTTATCCAGCCTGGCGCCCTTGGTAAATTTGACGCTACGCATGTTCCAGCTGGCACGCTCGTCGACCGATGCAGTACTGTTGGCGTATTGAACTTCGGGACGTCCCAGGATTCGGCCAGGGACGACAGCCATCTCATTGCCGACGCTCACGCCGAAAGCCTTGACAGCGACAGAGTCACCTGTGAACCCGAGTTCGCGAATACCCTGCCCAACAATCATGTTTGCGTTGACGTTGGGTGGTTTAGCCGCGACTCGAATCATTGAGGCTGTCTGTTCGTCCAACAACTTTCCTTTGAAAGCTTGGTTGGGCAGGATCATGCACAGTTCAGCAGGAAGGAAGTTCTGCTTTGCGCCGCCAACGTCGACCAATGGCATATCAGGGTACTTCAATGTTATGTTGTACTCTGAAGGGGTTTGTTAAGAGGGTGTTAAATAGAAAGCTTCAAGGCTGTACGTACTGCGCTTAAAGTATTCCTCGACACTCAATTCTTTATCGCCGTACTCTTGCACTTTGAATCGATAGGTCCTGGCAGTCTTGGAAGACAGGGTCTTGACGGTCCTCCTGTAGCCGAGGTGGACGGTCTGTACACGAACACCTTTGACGAAGGCAGCAGGACGGGCTCCAAAGCTGGCGTTCCTGAAATTTGTCATAGCATCCGCAAGATTTCCGGGAATGTAGAACGCCGTCGTGCAGACTGAAAATCGCTTGAGTGTTTGAAGAGATATGAGGGGTGCATATGAAGTTACATACCATTAACGTTGACCATCAGTTGTTTGTGAGAAGGCCGGACGGAGGAGTAGAAACCCTTCCATGCCTCGAGGGCACCTCCAAGATCGGTCGGCTGTTCTCCAGGGGCCTTGAAGAACCATCTGTTCCTTCCTACCATAACACCAGGGCCATCGGAACGATTGGGGTGAGCACCAAGGACAAGGTTGAGAGCCGATACGATGGGCATGATGTCATAGTCGCGATATTGCGACTGGCCATCCAAGTAACTGTAAATGGGAATAAGTGTCGAGGTACACGCGTACTATGGTCATAGTGCTAAACTCACTTGACCAGACTGCCTGTGTCGAGGGGCTGGACGTAGTTGATTTCGAGGGTGTAGAGTTTGCCTCCCTTCTTCGGGGGTTCTTCGTTCTCGTCATAGTAGAGGACCTCGATGGTGAGGGGCTGTGGCAGGAGCTTCGCAGCGATCAACTTGGCTGAATGATCGTGGGCGACGATTCCTTTCAATCCCTTGCTGGTCCATTCGGGGGACGCCTCGGCGAGCTGGAAGATCCGGCGTTTGATTCGTTTGGCCAGTTCCTTGGCCTTGGGGGTGATCGCGACATCGTATTCATGAAGAGGACCCTTGGGCACCTGGACTGGGAAAAAGTTGGCGCGCAGCTTGATCGCCTTGCCGGATGTGCCAAATCCAGGACGGACTGGGAGATCGTTGGATGCAATCGACAAAGACTTGAGAGACGCGACTACGGCATCCTGAGAGGTATCCCGCAGACGGGCGTCTACGGTGACGGGCCCGGGTCGGAAGATGCTGTAAGAGAAGACCTTCAGATGAGTGATGATCAAAAGTGGTGTGCAAGACCCGAGTCGTACCCTCCTGGTTCACCTCCGCGACCGCCGGGGGGGCCACCTCGGAAACCGCCCCCTCTACCACCACGGTCGCCAAATCCTCGACCTCCTCGATTGTCGAAACCGCCTCCTCGAGGAGGGCCTCCGCGTCCCCGAAATTCACCACCGCCGCCACGAGGGGCGCCACGGCCGCGTCCACGATCGCCACCACGATTTGACATCTTCTATGAGTTGTAGACTGTGCGAGGTCAGTTACAGAGAGTCCAGACAGCAGTGGTGTGCTAACCGAATTACTTGAAAGACAATGGGAGTTCGGAGTCAAAGGCAGAAGAGGGATTGAGTGGCTGCGAATATCGCTAATATTCCAAGAATGGGATAAAGCTTAAGCTAAGGATAGTAATTCTTGACTCCAAAATGACAACGTCTCCGAAAGGTACGCCTCGAGGCTCGAAGACAGTCCCTGACGGAAATGCAATGGCAGGTGGGAGCGAAGCAAGAATTAGATGGGGACAGGGAGAATGGAGGCCAGCCTTAAATACTGAGTCAGGACCAAACAGCGCCACACTATGACTCGGGGCACGCGTTGACCTCACCGCACCCGAATCCCCAACCATCAACTGCGGAACGTGTTGAACGGCCATTGCCCGAAGTTCTAACGCATAACAAGCGCCGGGGCAGAATTTCAAGCAGAAGACTTGCCAAATTCTCTCGCCTTCTCGCAGTATTCAATTCCGTTCCCGATGTGACGTGCACGCCATAAGCATCCGAGTTAGGTATAACACGACCCATACACGATTTTTAAATTGGGCCGATATGCAGCGGCGTCACCCCAGCAAGATTCGACACAGGACAGGTGCACGGTGACATACTATTCACAGCTATCGCGACTCCTGCTGCGCAAGGATCTGATTCTGGACGACCAGAAGCAACGCGTACAGAGTCTCGATCCTCTACAGTGATCAACATGGTCAGCGACTCATCCGTTAAATCGGATGTGTGTCATAAGACGTACCGGGACCTCCACCTTGTGCTCTCGGGCCATCTTGACCACTTCACCTAATATTACCTCTACCTCCAAAGGCTGTCCACGTTCGGCGTCAAGCATCATACTTGGCTTATGCGAACTGTTAGGCTGAACATGTATCTTTCTGGTACTTTCAATGACGAGATCCGGAAGTGCAGATGGAAGCCCGTGTTCGTTATCAGGATATCCGAGTGCGCGGCCTACATTAACCCATTGTCAACAGCATAAGGTGCAGTAAATCTGAGCGATCTCCTACCTAGCGTGAGCAGCTCAGTCATCACAGCTTTGATTGAAGGAACCGTGTATGTTTCGATAGCTTCGGCAGTAATGGGCGACACATAAGGTCGGTAGGAAACCGATGGATCTTTAGGTGGAGGACGGAATAGTGCAGGGACTGTATGGCTGGGAGGGAAACGGTTGTCAGCGCTGGATGCCCTAAATCACTGCACCTTATTGGGGGAGAATGGCTTACCCGGTTAGAGTCGCATAAGATGAAAATGCGACATTCCAAAAATTCTTAGCAAACTTCTGGCGTTGTATTTCGGGGACGATGGTAACCTCGCTACCACCGGCAGTTAGAATACCCCCAATATCTTCGAGGATACTTTGCTCCTGAGGGGTGTTCTGAACAGCAGTACGATCTTCTCGATAGATTCCGAGGGTAATGCGGTCCTAGAGCAGGTCGTTAGTGTAATCAGCAACTGTAAATGAGTATATCGACTCACGAAATCGCCATGCTTTACAACATTTGGTGCCGAGAGATTCGTTCCAATCCATACAGCGGCGCTAACGATCTTTGGAGTGCCTTTCCCCAGAGCTTTAGCGGCCTTGTACAAATCCACTTCGACGTTCAACCCATTCTGAAGCAAAACATAAGTCGGCTGTTCGTATTTCTCCGTGTACGGGGCAGATAACAAAGGTTCGAGCAACTTGGGGGTTCGCGTCAGCTCCGGAACAGCCTTTGTCGCTACCAAGACGTAGGAGTAGGGTCTGTCGGCAGCCTCGGAGATGGATTTGCAGACTTGTGAAGGCGGTCAGATGAAGCGTATCAGATAGTAGAAGCTTGAGACGCCTACTTCGATCTGGTTTCCAGCCCTTAATGTCTCCATACTTTCCGCTAACGAAGTGAAGACCTTCCCCTGAAGAGCTCGTTAAGACCATGGGCGTTAAGCATGTTCATTATACGAAGCAGCTCACGGTCGACAAGATCGTAGTTGCTTCGAGCAACAATAGTAACTCTAGCGAGATTACTTCGCTTCAAAATAAGAGAATCTGCAAAACACATTAGCACTACCTCCCCAAACCAACGACCATCATCTACCGACTCACATACTGCGCCAACTGCGCCAAATCCGACGAGGAGAACGTCTTTGAGCTGGGCAGACATCGGTACGGGGGAAAGGATACGGAAATTAGATTGGTACCTGGTAAAGTGGCATGCTTATAAGTAGATCAGCTACTGCACATGCGCCGATGCACTGCAGAGCTCAGACGACTCATCCATGATGATGGCGCATGAGAATGGGGTCAGAACTTTGGCTTATCGGGTACGCAACCGGCCCGGCGGGAATCCGCCTCCTTCTTGAATATTTCGGAACACAGCAGGAATTCGAGTGTCTAGACGGACAATTAGAGTGCAAGTCGATTATGGGGTCAATGGGGGAGATTTGGGGCAAATGTGCTTGGTCGGTGCTTGCGCCATTGTCCGGTCTGTGCTTGGTCGGTCGGCAACCGTGCTGTGCACCGTTTTTGGGTCCTTGTATCCTCCGGCCACCATGTTGAATGGTTCGCCACCAAGCACAAGTGTCCTGGAGCTGGAATGGTATAAATGCCAGGTAGTTGAATCGCTTGAGATTTAACCCCACCGTCGTTCCTCTATATGAGCGCCTTTACCTGGAGAATCATTGCTCCGATACCAGTCGGTCCTAATCCCGAAAACACCGACTCATCAAAGACGCTTGCGTCGCCACTTGTAGCCAACCATGAGAAGCCGGAAACGGCTCTTCAGGTAGAGGAGATGATGGAGATATCGGACGCCCCCGCCGTTGAGCTCGACACCTCAAACGCGACTCCGGCCCCTATTCTCGATATGGCAGACTCATTAGAGACGCGTCTTGACGCGTCCCCTGGGGTGTCGTCAGTTATCTACAGACCGGTAACGGGGCTCAAGAAATTACCAAAGAAATTAAGCGGAAGAAGGCTCAAGGTACCACCGGGGTCCATCGTACTAGAATGGCAAACTCTCGAAGAAGCACGAGAGTGGATGAAGAAAGAAGAGGCCAGCCAGATCATCAGATTCGTCAGAAGGACATCTCCAAACTATTATTACTGCTCTCGAGGAGGACGACAAAGGAAGGGAGTCGGCACCGGGTTGAAGAAAAGGCCAAAGTCATCCCAACGAACAGACTGTGGGTGCCGACTATTTTTGGAGGTGTATCCAGACCGAGTGCTTGGAGTTTACAATCCAACTCACGACCATGAGATTGGCGAGGCGAACGTTGCGTACACCTCAATCTCCGACACTCAAAGCCAGAAAGCTGAAGAGATGCTAGCAAGGGGAGTCAAACGCAGCGAAATCGTCCAGCGCCTTCGCGCGGAGGCTGAGACACGGCGAGATGGGCTTATTTCCACTGTCGACATTCAAAGAATACGGGTTAGGATGAGGCGGCAGAAACGTCTTGTGCAGAAGAAGAAGAAGTCTAATGAGGACGATGCAGAGCGCCTGCCCGGATATTATACATGGAGTTTGTAGATACAAGCATACGGACTTTCAATCTTCTGCTTCAATACAACTAAGCTTCAACGGCAACTGCAACTTTCGATGACCGGTGCTGGTAAATCCAGCATCTTTCGTCGTTGGCTGAATGACTCCGTTCAGCTGCCAGATAATCTCCTTGCTTCCAGGCGCGAAGGTAAAGTTCTCAACGAGAGTCGAAAGTACCACCTCTGCGAAATGTATAAGTAAAAAATCTGGGAATTATAAAACGCAACTGAAGAGCGCACTTATTTGTAGCTGAGCGAACTTGACGCCGACACATGCTCGTCCACCACCAAGGAAGGTCATCCTAGCGCGAGGAGTAAAGTCAGTCTGATTCAGTCATAAACCAGAATGGAAACTTACAGGTGAGAGTACACTCCCGGAACTTTCGCACCAACAACACTCTCCTTCACGGGCTCTAACCACCGTTCAGGTTTCCATTCTTCTGCATCCTCGCCCCAAACGTCCTTATTGCGATTGCAGCCAATCAAAGACATGATGATCGTTGTGCCCTCCGGTACGAATATCTCGTTCAACTGTTGTTTCGGATCGAAGGCGGTTTGAATGGGTGTATGTAGAGGCATGATCATGTCAGTGCAGACTCTGGTAAAGTGAGATTAATATCATTTCCAGATCGTGGAAACAGAGGGCATGATCTACCTTCTCAGGAGGAATGGCACCGGCGCGTATCTGTTCAGAAATTGTCAGTCGATGTTCAAGGAGGAGATATGGCCATAAGCTTACAATCTCAACGTTTCCTTGCATACTGCGTCCAAGTATGGGAGGGTCATCAAAGTTTCAAATTCAGGATCGTCACCGTTTCTCTGCTTTCTGGCTTCTTGTAGTTCAGCTCGTAGTTTGGCTTGAACTTCCGGGTGTTCGCTAAGGAGGTGGAGCGTTCGTGAAAGACCGTTGGATGTGGTGTCCATCCCAGCAAAGGTAATGCTCCTGAAGATACCGGCTTCAGTGTGAGTGCGCTAGAAGCTAAAATATTGTGGATTGACAGAGGCGTACCCTATCTGTCCGAGCAAGTCACTCTGAGGTAGCTTTTCTTCCTCTGAAGCTAGCATATTCGTCCTCACTGCGATAAAGGTGAATCATGAGCCACTCGACATTTCTCAGCGCAGGAAGGACAGAGCAAAATCACATACGCAGGATGCTCAAGATATCTTTTCCACTCCCAATCCTCGCTTTGAGCACTTCGTCGTCCGCATCCAAGCTTTTCTGCGCCTGCCCGAGGATCTCCTTTGCCGTTTGATCCATAACATCAACCATATCCCTAATGGCATGCAGTTTCGGCCAGGGTACGATATCCAAGAGGAACCGACGGAAGCGGGGTGACCCAATCTTGCTCAAAGGAGGGAGGAGATACATACGCGGTAAGACCATGAGAGGGTCCGTCGCTGAACGGCTGCAGATACGCCAGTAAGCATCTGAAAATTGGCTTTGGAAGTAATCAGCCTACGCGAGGTTTTTAATGGACGTGGTGAACGGATGTTCGGGGGCGTTCTCTGTCAGAGGATCCAACGAGTATCCAAAGCCTCCCTGGCCGATAAGTTCGAGAGAGACACGGGACATCCATGCAGACAAGTCGACCTGCGAGTGAGAAAATGGTTAACCAGAAATATGCGAATGACCTGGAAGAATCGCGCACCTCTGACTGTCCTCGCAGAACCTGCTGCTTGATGGAATCACGAAGCTATCCGTCTGTAAGCCGTTTGCCCACAGATAGCGGAATCTAATCGATTGCTTACCGTGTAAGCGACTCTAAAGCATGTGGGCACTGGGCGGAACGTTCAGCTCAGAGACACAAGGTGGAGTATTGGAGAGAACATACGAATCTCGCGCATATGTGCTGGGGAAAAGACAGGTCCAATCATTTTCTTTTGCTTGCGATGCTCATCGCCATGAGAAGCAGGCAAGCTGTTACCGAAGATGAGTCCGTTCATCCTGCATGGATTCCGATATGAGTAGAAGGTTGGGTAGATGCGAAGGAGAATCTTACACAAGGAAGTCTTCCGTCTTTTCATAGACTCCTTGCTCCTTGCTGAGGATTTGAGAGAGGGCTTTGGGGTCATAGACGTATAGGTGGGGTGCCTGGAAATGTGTCGGTCAAATGTCCAATCTTGGATGTCAATCGGACGGCGGATATCCAAGTACCTTGAGGAGTCCAGAGAACTTGAACACGGCTCCATCTAGATGCGAAGGCTTTGAGTATCGTGAAATGCGGCCGATACAAGCTACATGCACTCACAATCCTTCATTAGTTGTTTATGATACTCCCATCCATTCGTCGCGAACATAGCTTTCAAATCGCCTACACGAACGCCCTATCATTCAGCTCCCATTGCTCATCATACAGCCACAGGCACTGAGCACCCACCTAAGAGCCATGAATTTGACTTGGGGCCAGGAACCACGGCCAAAGCAGCATTTTGAGCATAGCGAAGGTAGACTCGGTACACCACCCACGCAGCCACAAAGGCGGTTAGGGCTTGGAGAGTCAACGAGGGCATCGTTGGACTTCAAGGATGATATTCCCCTTCTAACGCTGAGCTGGGAAACAGCAAGGTTGAGGGAAAGGAAGCACGAGTTGAGGATTCATTGGGTCCCTCGGCTTTTTGGTACATATGTCTAGGAGGGTTCTATGCGGCCGTGTACCGTTGCGTTTACGAAAGTCCGCAAACCCAGGTATTCCATTGGTTTTCGAGCAATCATTGCTTATTTATCGCTCTGATATCGTGCAATTGCTTTGGAGTGCAGGCATTGATAGACGGAAGGAAGAGAGAGCGAGGTGGAGACAATTGATGGCGGCGCGCTCGTGTCCAGGCCAGACGCGAGGTATCATGCACCTCGGCATGGCATAAGTTTCTATCAATGCTTGTTATGTACTTGGCCCGTGTTGCCCGTCTTTAGAGTTCTAAGAAGTACACTTCAAGCCACAGTAAAATTACAAAGTTTGGGTTCAAATCATTGGCCCGAGTCCCATCCACATCGTTCCCGAACTGTGACTTTCTTTCTCGCCGACCTCTACATCTACGTAGTCTTAGCCTTAATCAAATTGGCCATAAGATCAAAGCTATTCCCATCGGGCTGCAAATCGATATACTGCAACCCACCCTCCCGCGCAGGGTACACATACCTCCCATAACTCGTCCCCTTCGAATCGAGGTGACTATCGTCCCTCACGGTCCTCAACAACCCATAATCCGGCGTGATTCCCACGATCCGGACTTCAGTGGGAGGCGTGGTTGTGGTGACAGTGACGCGCTGTTCAGTGTGCAGCCACACATCGTAGTAGGACTGGAGGAAGGGTTCGAAGGAGCCTCCGGTGGACGCGAATTCGTCCCACAGAACCTGGAAGGTGGTCATGATCGCTGCTGCGGTACGTTCCAAAGAGAGAGGATGCTTCGTCCCTGACTCGGAGTGCAAGCGGGAGATGAGTTGGGCGAGGGATGCGATGGGTGGTTTGTTGAGGACATTAAGGCCACAGCCTGAACAGACAAACGATCGAACGCAGACGAAACCAAATGAGAAAACGGTGTAACTGGCAGGATGGACACGAATGAGGACCCACCAATTACGATGTCAACCTTTCCTCCAGGAGCAAAGTTGGTATTCACCAATATACCTCCAATCTTCTTCAGATCCTCCTTCGGGTTCGAAGTATCGCCCTTATCGCTCAAGTCCAGATAGAGGTCATTAGGCCACTTAATCCTAACTCTCTTCCCCAACTCCGGACCAAGCACTTCGGGCATTCGACACGCCTGGCAAACCGCCAACGCAAAAAGGTATTGGATAAAGACAAGCCTGTTGGCAGTTAAAGTTCCGTTCGTCGACGAGGTTACGATGGTAGGTATCGGCTCAAACGCGCTGTCAGTGCCAGTCGATTTCAAGTTCAAGGGGATCGTCTTCGTTGTTTTACTGCTTTCTGGCCCGGTCGTTGTCTTTGTACTCTTCGTGCTTCCATCCGCTGCCGATGTCTTCAATGAATCCGGRGGATTRGAGGCTGTCTTGAGACCAGTRGCACTTGGATCGCCCGAGCTCGAGGTCTTCGTCGTTTTGGTCGAGTCAGTGTTCGAAGTTTTCGTTGTTTTGGTCGAATCGGTGCTTGTAGTCTTCGTAGTTTTAGTCGGATCAGTGCTCGAAGTCTTGGTCGTCTTGGTCGAATCGGTACTCGARGTCTTCGTCGTCTTGGTWGAGTCCGTGCTCGAAGTCTTGGTCGTCTTGGTCGAGTCCGTGCTTGAAGTCTTGGTCGCGTCAGTACTCGTCGTCTTCGTCGTCTTAGGCCCTGAGCTACTCTCCGTAGTCTTGGTCGTTTTGGTAGCATCAGAGGTTTTGGTGGTCTTCGCACCCTCAGGTGCGGGTGTCGTCTTCGTGCTCTTAGCAGCGGTTGTCTTCGCGCTGCTGCTGGACGTGCTCCCGCCTCGTCCTCCAGGGTCCAAATTGATACGGACCAGGAGACTTAGCATCAAACAGCCTTCAGGTGAGAGCCATATGTTCTTGCCTCGGCCTCTTCCTGCGAGCTGTTGAGCGGCGATGGAAAGAACTGGTGTTGGGAGTTTGCTTAGCAGCGTCGGATTCCTGTTCAAATTATGTCAGAGAAAAAGTAAGAGAAATCGGTTGGTTTTGAGAACTAAGGTACTGACTTATCGAGCATGCTCTGGGTACTTGTAACTCTTTCGCTGTAAAGCAGCAGTTCTCCAAAGCTCCAGGAAAGGCCGTCCTCGGAGCCGTTAGACCCTTTGAGTTCGGCCAGGGTATCGTAAAATAGCCGGAGGTCAAACCGAGGGATATGTGTCTGGGGAGGGAGGACACCATCGGGGCACACGATGACGTACTTGTCCTCAGGCTTGGCCCCGGGTTGCTCTTTCCTCTCCAGGACATCGGCAGATGAGCTGAGGGAGGTGAAGCGGAATGTATCTGCAGTGTCTTTGACGGCACCAGAAAAGAAGGAATCCGCTGAAGCGTTGTCAAAGAAGGGYCGAAGTGCCAATGTCACGAGAGGTTTTGGTCGTGAGTCTGATCGCGACGGAGCAGAGGTCAGGAATTGGGGTAAGGGAGACAGGTCGRGAGGGGTGGAAGAAGGAGAGGGTACTTGGAGATTCAAAGATGTGAKAATGGATCTGATGATAGGATGYAAGGATGAGTCTTCGGATGACCCTCGYAGMTYTGTGAG